>JAUTXW010000341.1:0-184045 GCA_030620095.1 Kuschelorhynchus macadamiae
ACAAAGACACATAGATTTAAGTATTTATTGCACAAACTTAATTTACATAAAGTACATTAGTCACAAACTTAATTTACATAATTACATTAGTCAAAAATTTTCTTTTATATGACTTTCTAGAATGGAGTTTACTAGGGCAGTCTCGCTGAAGGCTCCAGCAGTAGTCCGCCATGTGGCTATCCCATCGTCCTTGATAACGATCTTCCATAGTTTTAATATCCTGATGGAATCTTTCCCCCTGTTCGTCACTACAATCACCTAAGTTTTCTGGAAAACGATCTAGGTCGCTGTGGAGGTAGTAAACTTTTATACTCATGTTACAGCCGAGAATATTAAAATTTGAAAGCATAGTTTCCACTAATTCTACGTAATTCTCTGCTTTATGATTGCCAAGAAAATTTTGTATTATTTGAACAAATGAACACTAAGCGTTAGATTCAGTCTCGTTCATTGATGTAGTGAATTGTGAATCTTTAACAAGTGGCCTTGTTGAGGACCATCAAATATACCAGCTTTTAGTTTTTTAATATTTCTACCAGTGGCGTCCGTACGGGATGTAGACTGAAGATTTAAGTATATATATATATATATATATGTACGGCACTGCTTTTTCCGGAAAATCAAAATAATTTTGAAATCCTCATTTATTTAGCAACAAATTTAAATTCTTGACATTTTTTCGTCCGACGAACTGTTTTGGCGTAAAAGAATAAAAACCATTTTCATGCATCGCAAAATCGCTAAAACTAATGGTAATGAAAATTTAGCTTCTAAACTACCACATGAGATTTTAGTGATTTTGCAATACATGAAAACTAAAAGAAAAATCTTACAAGTTTTGACAATTTCTATGCATAAAATAAACTAATATTTAATTTAATTAGCACAACAATTGTTGAAAATGTCCTTCTTCTGCTAGAATACGGCTTCAATTCTATTTCTCATGGATTGGCCAACCCTTTCAAAAATTCCAGGAGTATTTCTTATAATTTGACAAGAAAGTAAAATTGTTTGCCTTAGTTCTTCTACAGTTTGAACCGGTGTAGTATAAACTTATGTCTTGAGGTGCCCCTACACAAAATAGTCCAAACTATTTAAATCGGGGGACCTGGGAGGCCAAGATTGAGTTCCTCCACGTCCTATCCAGCGATTGGTAAACGCCTCATTTAGAAATTCCCTACCATAAATGCTAAAATGTGCAGGAGCACCCTCATGCATGTACCACATTTCTTCTCTTAATAAAAGAGGTACATCTTTGGGCGAAATTGGCAAATCGTTTTTAAGAAAGTGGCGGCAGCATAGTCCATCCAGTTGTCCTGGAAGGAAGAACGTTCCTATGAGGAAATCTCTAACTATTCCAGCCCACACATTCACGGAAAACTACTCCTGATGATGAGCCTCAGTAATTGCGTGTGGTTTCTTCTGCCCATACATGATTATTATGGAAATTTCGAATGGAACTGCGGGAAAAATTAGCTTCAACAGTAAAGAGTATTTTTTTATCAAATAAAGGATTTTCAGCAAGTTTTTTTCAAATCCTTCGGCAGAAATTTAAACGCAATGGAAAATCACCCGGCAGTAGTGCTTGAACCCTTTGAATACGATATAGGTATAGTAAATTGTCAACAAGTATTTTCCAGATAAGAAAATGGGAAACATTTAGCATTACCGCAATTTTCCTAGTACTTGTTTCTGGATGTTCCCCATTTGTGTTCAAAACAGCTTCCTCTAATTCTGATATTCTCACCGTGCGATGCGCCCCTTTGGAACTATTGTCAATGCTAAGACTCCCAGTTTCATGTAGTCTTCTGTGTATTCTTGAAAACATTCTGGCATCGGGAATGATACGATTTGGATACCGGTCTTGATATATCCGCCTAGCCATAAACGCATTCCCGTCAGCAAGTCCTTAGGTGAAATGCGTATCTGCTAACTCGGAAATTGTAAATCTTAACATAGTTTACTTATTTTCTTTTTATTATTGATTAAAGAAATTTTCACAATGTAAAAAACTGCAACTTTTATGAATACTTCCCAAAATAAGACCGCAACCTAATCGATCAAATGTCATTATTTTAGAAACAAAATAAGTCACCAGCCTACTAGTTTAAAATAATTTCGTTAAACCACAAATGCATGAAAACAATTTTTTACGCGAAAACAGTGCGTCGGACGAAAAAAAGGTAAGATATTAAATTTGTCGCAAAATAATGATTTTTAATTCCGGAAAAAGCAGTGGCGTACAATACTTTTTTAAAAAAAATCCAGTCTACATTCCGTCCAGACGCCACTGGTAACATTATCAAAAAATGCCTATTAGTGCTTAGTAGACGCGTGCCAAATGTTATGAAAATACTAAGAATAGTATTAAAGTTATGATAAGAAAACGAATTTTTTCTTAAAACTTTAACACCCTATAGCTCAAAAGTTGAGAGGTTTAGGACATATGTTCATATGAACTTCATATCCTGCATTTTCAGCCATCAATTAAATTACACCCTGTATGGTAATAAATTGTTAATTTATTATTAAGTACCATATCAAATGACTTTAGATACAAATTAAGCAGTGTTTCCTAACACATTCACACATGCTGCAAACATGAAAATTTATCTATTTTAAGAATATAATATTATAAAATTATTATATTTTGCAGAAAATATAATTTGTCAGTTGTTCGAGTAATAACGTTGATATATGGGCGAACTTTCGTGTTAAATTAAGATTAACGCCGGTCATTTGGATAAAAAACACAAATTACCACCGAAGTTTATTTCGAAATTGGGTTTTGCTGTAATTGAGCGTAATGTTTAGTTTTTACACGTTAACATATGAACGTCAATATTTGCCTTATGAACAGTTTTTACACTCCGCACAAATATTGCATAAAATTGACATATTTTTCAAAACGCATATAAAGAACTGGATCGATTCGGCCGATACTTGGTGGAAATCCATAACTTAGATTTATGGTACTAAGTAAAAACAAAACAATTTTTACTTAAAACTTCCACTATATTAAAAAGAAAATACCTTCTTCAGATGATACAATTAGAATGGGTTCAATCCATGTTTACCTAAATCTATTTCAACAAAACATATTTAATATGGGTGTTTAAGTTTATTTGTTTCTAAAGATTCTAGAAAATTCAAATTTTATGCCTTTTTTTCTGTATGTAAAACTTTAAAATTGTTATTAAAATGATTACAATTAATTAAATGAGAAGCATAATTAGGTCTGTCATCGCCCTTGACAAAGCACTTACAATGCTCATTTATCCTCTTCTCGAAACTTCTACCTGTCTGTCCTATATACGTTTTTAGGCAATCTTTACAAGTTAATTTCTAGACGCCTGATGAAGGTGTTTTTGATTTGTTATTGTTTATAAATTTGCCTATGGAATTATTGGTCTTATATGCAACATTTATATTTAGTTTTTTTTAAAAGGTTGCCTATTTAAATACTAGATTTTCTATAGTACGTAATATATTTATAGTTAGCAGAAGGATCTCTTCAACTGTGGTAAACCGAACAAATAGCTTTTTTTCCTTAAAATATTATCAACCATGTTCGAACTATAACCATTATGTATTGCAATTTGTTTAATTAAAGTAAGTTCTTAATCAGGGGCGTACGGTGAAATTTTAAGAAAGGGAAGCAATTTTTAGAAACTTACCTATTTGTAATGTAATTCGATTCTTCGATCATTTTTTGCAAATTCGTCAATGACGTCATCATAAAAACGTCGATGCTCCGACATATTTTGGAGAAGTTTATTTTCAATGGACAACAGCGATATATGCGAAAGTCTCTCCTGCCCCGTTGAATTTCTCACGAAATTTTTTATACGTTTAAGTGTTGAAAAATTGCGTTCTACCGATGAACTTGTGTCAGGTATTGTCAATACTAATTCACTTCGGTGTAGGCACCTTCCAGCTCATGGTCTTTTAAAAATTCCATTAGTTCCTTAGCGTTTTTTTGCGCTAATGTCATCAGTTTCGTAATTCACTTTTAGTTCAGATCGCAGTAACACTCGGTCGAAGAACTGGCCATAATAAAGAAGAAGATATTTAAACGCATCTTCTGGAAAAGTTTTTCCTTTAAATGCATCAAAATTGCAGAGTTCCAATCATTTAAACCGTTAAATCAATAGTTTATTTGTTGCTGAATTTGATCGATTATTTCATAAAAGAGGCGTCTGTATGACGTTTGAACATCTCCCACTTTGTCTGTTCGAAGACGCTTGGCTCTACATTTAACGTCATCGTTTTCTCCCAAAATAGGTCAAAGTCATCTCTTTTTTGGCTTAACATGGACTTAAAATCATCCACTTTTTTTAGGCAAAAAGCAATATCAGTTGTTTTAGTTTGTAACATATTAAAAACATTGTCCGAGATTGGAAATATTTCTGAAAATATGTTCAACAAATAATTAAAATTAAAATTTCGTTTCAAACAGTCCAAAACCCCCTCGAACTATTTATTGCTTCTGAGTCCCACGTTTCATTATTTTCTACTATATTCTCAAATAATTCAATCAGTGATTCACGATTTTCAGATACTGTTAACACAAATCTTCCATTATAGTTCCACCTAGTAGGAGCTACTTTGGGCAATCGTTTGTGGACAATGGAGTCCAAAGCTTGTGTATGTTTTGTTGACTTGGAAAAAAAAGCAGCCATGCCACTTAAAGTAACGAAAAATACTTTACTATTCTTTAATGTGATTGATGGACTAGGATAAAACTAAATTTAATTTGTGAGCAAAACAATGGACAAACACAGAACTTGGGAAAGTTTCTCGAACTTTAGCTTGGAGACCATCACTGCAGCTCCATCATAGCTTTGAACAACTAATTTTTTCTCTCCATTAATTTCTTTAGTAACGTTATAAACTACGGTATATAATGCATCTGCTGTACGATTTTCGGACACATTCTTAAAACCTAAAAATCGCTCTTGAATGCTTCCGTCTGTTTTAAGGTAGCGTATTATTATAGATAATTGGCTAAAATTAGTGATATCAGTTGTTTCGTCCAGAATAATAGCAATGAACCGCACCTCGCCAATCTCCTGCTTAATTCTTTTCAGAATAATGGTTGCAACAGCGACAATTAAATTACTCTGGATTCGATTCGACGTTCCGCGAAAAGCGCTAGACTGCTCTAAATGATTCTTTAAGCAATCATCATATTTAGCAATTAAACTAAGTAAATCTTGAAAATTCCCTCTATTTGAAGAAACCCTTGTTTCGTTATGACCTCTAAATCCCAATTCGTGCTGTCCGAGAAAACAAACAACATCGATAAGTCTTCTTAATATTTGCCTATTTTTATTTACTAGTTCATTGTGCTAGCGGTGACTAATTTCCAACTGTTTATTAAGGGCGTGTTCAATTCTGGTTTTGCCGAAGACTTTTTCTTTTATGACGGCCTGTAGATGCGCTTTGGACATAATGTGTCTTTTTACAGCTTTATAGAAATTGTTTAAATCGGAAAAACCAGTTTTATTCCAGAGATCTTTTTCATTTTCAAAAAGAAAACATGGCCAACAAAATAATTTACTTATATTTTCACACCCTGTTAGCCATTTAAATTGTTCGTATTGTTTTCCGAATAAAAATGTCTAATACAGTTTTTCATTTTTTTGGTTAAATTTTTCATAGGCGGTTTTGCCCTTCCTTTGGAAATTATTTGAAGCTTATCAGCGAAGTTTAATGTTGAAAATCCCTTTATTATTAAGACACACATCACACATTCACGCACACTCGTCTTACTTAATTCCCCAACATTTATTTATTACCGATAGCCGAAGTAGACGGTATTTTGTAGTTGACGTATCACACAACACACGGATAGCCGTTCAAACAAAGAATCTACTCCAACGTTAGCTTCCGCCTCCACTTAAAGCACGCGACTGAAATGCAAAAATTGCAAACAGCCGGTGGAAAGTTCAATAACCTCTGGCTCGATTCACAGGAAATCAAGCATACAGGACTTGGCTGCAGAGAAGCTAGCGGCCCGCATAGGTTCTAGTCGATTTTCTATTGTGGCCGGTCGGAGTCAAGGCCGCATTATTATGGGCTTGATAATTAAGATAATATTTTAGCATTTTTAATATAAACTAAATGAATGGTTTCCTATTTCAAAAATTACATTTTAGAAGATGTTTTGTAATTTTTTTTGGGGAAACACTGCTTCCCTTGCTTCCATGGATTGCACGCCCCTGGTTTTTATTGAAATTCTTGTTTATTTAGGGGTACTTTGGGGATTGGTTTATGAAAAACAGATAAAAACATGTTTATTGTTTTCCCTTTTAATAGTTTAGTCGAGAAGGTTAATAGAATCATTTGTTTCATTTTCTATAGTGAATTTTATATTGGTATGTAAATTATTTATGAATACAAGAAACATATTTAATTGCCTTTCTGTTCCAGTAAAACAAGCTAAAATGTCATCTACGTAACTATGTCAATAAAGAAATTTGTTAAAAAGAGGGTGTTGGCTAATTTCTTTTCCTAGAAAATCCATAAATATTTCAGCTAATAAGGAACTAACTGGATTTCCCATTATTAGACCATCATTACTTGTATATATATTATTATTAAATTCAAAATATTTGTTCTAAACAGACAGTAAATTCATTATTTCTTGTTTTTTAATAATTTGTACTTGTTTTAAAGATAAAAGTTTGTCAACAAATGTCAATGTGCCTTGAACCGGTATGCTTGGGAATAAATTAGTTACATCAAAAGAGATAATAATAATAATAAATGACTTTTATTAGAAAAATAAATGGTTACAGATTTATGTATTAACAGCCAAAAAATAGTTAATAAAAAAAAAACAAATTGAAGGTGGAGATTCGAGCTCATCCTGGCGAAGTCTAGCCTTAAGGCTTACTCTAAGATGAGTTTGAAAAGCCACCAAGCCTAATTAGGATTATTTCATAAGTATAGTAGACGGTACCTAAACTACCAGTAAGTTTAAGCATTCTTAACTATATAGAGTTTATTTTGTACAATAAAAGTGAAGTTAAACATGAAAATAATAAAAAAAAAACAAAAAAAGGGAATATTGGAATATACAGGCAGACAACCCTTACCACCGTAGCAGCCCGACACCAGGCCAGTCTCTGACTATACTATCGCCCACGTAGTTGCTCTTGAAATAAGTAGGAACGTAGCTTATATTTAAATTTATTAATATTATAAAGGTTTAATTCTTCAGGTAATGAATTATATAAATTAATTGAATTAAATGAAAAGCTTCTCTTAAACATTGCAGTTTTATACTGAGGCATTGTAAGTTTATTTTTAAACGTTTCTATTACGAATATTTCTACGAGGAATGCATTTGTGTTTTAATAGGTTGGAGAAATCAGGAGTATTAATTAGTTTATGCATAAAGTTCCCTAGGTGGTATCGTCTGCGGTTTTTCATATTAAGCCACTTACATTCTGATATTTTTCAGATACGTGATTATATTTTCGAACATTAAATATTAGTCTACAACATGCATTTTGTACTTTTTGTTTTCTATATTTTTCGCGTTCATATAGACAAGGACCATAAATGAAATCACAGTAGGTAAATTGCGAGAGAATTAAAGATTCGCATAGTAGTTTCTTTAAATTAAAATTAAGCAAATGGCGATTGCTATAAATTAGTTTGAGAGAGGCAAAGGCCTTTTTAACGAGTTTTTTTACGTGTTCGCAGAAACGCAATTCTTCATCTAAAATCAGACCCAATTTCTTAGCCTGTGGGGTAAAAATTAGAAGAATATTATTAATTTGTAGATTTAAATGGGATTTGACAAAATTTCGTTTATTTTTTATACCAATGCATAATATATTAGATTTTTCGGAATTTAATTAGGTTGTGTTCTTCGGAGAGTAACCTTATTCTTTCTAAATCCGAATTGATATTCTGAACAGTTTTCCGGATATCTGAGTGATAGAAAGAGTAGTAAAGTAGGGTATCACCGGCGCACAGTGACTCCACAGGCACTTTCAGCTGGACAGAAGTAATTTTTTTTTAATACGCAAAATTATTTAATATAACTAAAATAATAAAGAACAATACCCAGTCAACTTAAATCATTACAAAAAAAATATATAAAATAATCTTTACTAGTCAAATTCAAGCGCCAGTCTTAGCAGGCGCGGCCGGCGCGAGATAAACAATTATTTGTTGCTAAATGTCAGTTGTTGCGTGGTTGAGTGTGTCCTGGTAAAAAGTTAATGAATTTTTGGAAAATGGATGTGATTTTGCCAGGTATTTACTTAAATTTTTTACATATAGCGTGCTCTGCAATATATGTTTTTTTCTTCTGATAGCTTTCTTGTGTACACATGCAAAATGATACCTATTTTTTTAAATTGAAAAATGGGAAGGCTTGCGCTTTCAAGTTATCAAAAGTTATTAAATATGATTAGTTAAAAAACGTTTCTTGGTATCTTTGCTAAGGTATGAGTGTTCACCTCTTTTTTAGAGAGACGCGTATCCATTAAACGAGCTGTTTTCTTTAATGTGCTGAAACAAGGCGATAAATTCCAACCTACAACATCACAATCGCAAGCGAAATTAATGCATTTCGTAAAAGAACATATAAAAGATAAAGACATCAATGATGAAAATTTAAAAAATATACAGGGTAAGCTAAAAAGTTTCTCTATTCTGCTTCTGAAAAAATGGAAAGAAAGCCGAAGATTTTTATCAGATTTTGTTGCAAAAAATGAAGAATGGCTTGAAGGAGAACTAAACTTTTCGACAATTAAAAAGCCTGATCGGCCAAAAATAGCATTTTCCCAAGCGAGTAATCGTACCCAGAGGCGCAAAGTGAAAAATTTAGTCAAAAAAACCAGTCAAAATGAACTTTATATGGCCACTGAAATGAAGCTTCGATCAGACGGACATAGAAACGTAGCAAGTGTCTTTCACGAAATAGCGTATTCTCCAAACAGAGCTGCACAACTCAAAAAAACGATGAAAAATAGTGAGAAGCAAAACCAGTCTTATACCCCTGATGAAGCTTTAGCGTTGTTTATTTCTTTAAAATTGACACGTCATCAATACATCGGATTAAGAACATCAGCAAAAAAGAAAGGGCTTAGTAATCTTTATCCAAGCTACCACAAAATTATTGAATCTAAAAAAAGTTGCTATCCTTCTCAGAACCATATATCCATAACAGAAAAATCTGCCGAAATTAATTTACAGAGTCTATTAAACCACACAATTGAACGGATCAGTGCAGTTCAGAGAGATGTGTTTTTGTCAACTTTTGATTGCTCTGCCGAAAATAGCCTAAAAGAGTTGCAAATGGATTTCAAGTGGGGGGCAGATGGTAGTGGAAGTTACAATAATTATAAGCAACGATTTGAATCAAAAGAATCGGACGACTCGAGTATCTTTGCTACCTGTGTGATACCTTTACAGCTCTACTATCAATCAAAATCTGAGAAAAAAATAATTTGGCAAAATTCGAGAACATCTTCAACCCGTTTCTGTAGGCCAGTGAAATTACAGTTTGTGAAAGAAACAGATTCGCTTATTAAAGAAGAATTTGCCCATATGGACGAACAAATCAAAAATCTCTTACCAACCAAAATTGTTATCGAGAAAGCAAGCTTCTCCGTCAAACATCAGTTACATAAAACTATGGTTGACGGAAAGGTTTGTAACTCATTGATGGATAACTCATCCCAAAAGTGTTGTATTTGTAAGGCGGGTCCTAAAGAGTTTAATGATATTCCTACTTTGGTATCACGTAAATTGAGTACGGAAGCGATTAGTTTAGGATTGTCAACATTACATGCATACATTAGGTCTTTTGAACTTCTGTTGCACGTAGCATATCGTTTGGACTTTAAAACTTGGCTAGTCCAAAAAGAAAATAAAAATTTATTCGAAACGAAAAAAAAAACAGATTATTTCCGGATTTCGGGAAAAAACAGGACTTTTAGTAGATATGCCTGAATCAGGCTTTGAAAATACAAACGATGGCAACACTGCTCGTCGCTTTGTCCGAGATCCGAAAATGTCTGCCAGCATTACAGGTATAGACGAGAACTTAATTTACCGATTTAGTGTTATTCTTTCTACGTTAAATTGTAATTATAATATCGATTCGAAAAAGTTCCATGAGTATGCAATGGAAACAGCTGATTTATATATAAAATTATATGAGTGGTATCCTATGGCTCCGAGTGTACACAAAATACTTATTCATAGCAAAGAAGTTCTTGATCTATTTATGCTACCTATTGGGCAAATGTCCGAGGACGCCCAAGAAGCTCGTCATAAAGAAATCCGTCATTACCGAGAACATAACATTCGTAAAATTTCGCGAATCAGTACGCATCAAGACCTCTTAAATATTCTGTTAGTATCTTCGGATCCATTAATATCCAGTATTAGAACTTTGCCACCCAGACAAAAAGGTATTATCAATAGGGATGTGATAAATTTGCTTAAGCCACCTGACAAATATGTAGGTTATGACAGCGGCAGCGATGCTTCTGACGACTCAGATTCCCAGTTTTAATTTTTTTAAGTATCTAGCGATAAGATCATAAGAATTTGTTACTTAAACGAATTAAAAACAAAACTAAATTAAAAAAAAACTGTTAAGTGTTAATTAAAATAGTATTTAGATTAGATTTTATCCGTTTTTTGTTCAGCGTTACTTTTTAAAGATGTTTATTTTTGTTAGTATGAAAATTATGTTATAGTACCTATAATCAGTAATTCTCATCCTAATACATTCATAATAAAAAAGTAAAGTATTGGCAAATTTTTAAATTTCGAAATATCCGGGGTGGGAAGTTTCTAAATGAATACCCTGTATAAACTCGCTCATAGCTAACTAAAAACGTTATAATAACACTTGTATGTATAGTGTAGTACTTGGACTTTTTAAATTTTTACATCGCGACACGTGTTAAAATACACTCTTAGTAATTTTTGATACACCCTGTATTATAATAATTGTATGCAGTTAACTAATTTAAGTCAATAAAATCTATAAAATGTATTAACTTATTCTCAGTTTAGCTTCTTTTACTTTAGTTGCAAAGGTCAAGAATAAAATTATGGACCGATTCTGAATCACCCTGTATATAGGATCTATATCTTAATTTCTTATTGAAAATATACCCCGCGTTAATTGCAGAAATGCTTTAAAATAACATGTAAAAATAAATTTTTACAATAAGTTAGCTAACTAACAGCAAAAAAAATTGTTCAGCAAGAATTACAATCTGAATCACTGTGCGGCGTAAGCTTGAGTTTTGCAGTGAATAGAGGATGTAATTATTTCTATGCTATAAATGATGAAGAGTAAGGGAGACAGAGTAGAACCTTGCGGTACACCGGAGTGAATTGTTATGCTGTTAGACTCTCTGTTCTCATAAATTATTTTTTGAGAGCGATTACTTAAAAATTAATTAATAAGTTTGACGGCGTCGTTGTCGAAGCCGTAATATCCTAATTCCGCACATAGTGACCTGTGATCTAAAGTGTCGAAAGCTTTTGAGAAATCCACCAGAATAACAGCCCTTACTTCTCCTTGATCATTAGCTTTCATAATATCATCTAAGACTGTCGCTAATGCTGAGGCTGTGGAAAAAAATTTTCAGAGACCATTTTGGCAGTCCGGAATCAGTTTTTTTTCCATAAAGTATTTAATTATTTGATCGTAAAGCACTCTTAGGTAAAATGCTAATAAATCTTAAATCTGATAATCGTTGAGGATTACTTACTTTTGGAAGAGGTTTTCCCAATGCAATTTTCCAAAGTTCTGAAATAAAACTATTTTCAATAGCGCTATTTATAGTGTGCAAAATAATATCAATATAAGGACTGCATAGTTTTAACATTTTTAAGGTAATTCCATTCACACCTTGTGCATTAGTTTTGACTGTATTTAAGGCAATCTGAATATCTTTTAAAGTCGCCAGTGAAAAACTGAAAGAATTTTGGGGGTTCAATGTATTGTTTTTATAAAAGTTTATTTTATCATTACATGTGTGAGAAATGTTTTGTAGAAAGGAAGCGAAATCTTTATTGATATTATGCGGATTAGAGAGATTATGTTTAAATGGTTTAAGGCTTTCCAAGTCAAGGATGCGTTATTTTGGGCAGTAATGTTAGAAAGATATTCTTTCTTAGATGTTCTGACATCAGCAACAACGCGATTTCGAAGAATCCTGTAATTTTCATGGTCTAATTAATTTTTACTTCTTTTGTATTTTTGCCAGGCTTTATCCCTTTGTTTTTTAAGAGTTCTAGTTTCATCATTTAGCCAAGGTGCTCTAGGCTTAGTTATCCGCGCTTCACGGGGAGGTGCGTGCTTGTCAAACAGTTTGATGATAGACTCGTTGAAAATAGTTATTTTGGTATTCAAATTGCGCTCTCTAAAAAAGTGATGCCAAGGTAGATGTGTTAAGTCATTATGGAAGTTTTGATAATTGAAAGTTTTAAAACAGTGATACTTTATTTTATAGATACGTTTAGCGTTTTTTGGTATATTGATCCCTCGAATTTTTTGTACTAAATCATACGATTTTCTAATCGAATAGTTGGCTGAAAAATTAGTGTTATCTACAATAATATCTATAAGTTTTTTGAAAGTTTGTAAGAAGATGCCGAGACAAAGGAGACGACAGGTCTAATCGAGTATCCTGCTTTATGAAGTTTAATTAGTAAAGTTTAGGAGGTTCGGGGTTTATTAATGTTAATCTATTAGAATTTTTATCACTAAATCAACTTTTATAATTTTGGATAGCTAGTTTAACATTTATTTGAAACTATTTGTAGGGTCGCACTTCAATATTTCATATTTATTTGGATCTAAATATTCTAAAGTTTTATCAATGTAATCAGTTTTGTTAATTGCCACTACAGTATTACCTTTATCAGCTTTTGTAAAAATTAAATCTGAAGACTTAGTTTTAATGCTATTGACAATTTGAATTTCTTCTTTCTTAATTATATTAGCGGCTTTATATTTGTTGCCAATATTATGGGGCAACTGGTTAAGTGTTACTTCTAGTTCAACTACTAGCATTTCTAAATTTTTAAGAGAAACATTAGGTTGTAAGTTAAATTTAAAGCCTTTTTTTAGCAAGTTATTTTCGTTCTGTGAAATTTGTGTTGGATAGATTTGCAAATCTGTCAAAAAATTAGTGATCTGAGAAATGGTTGCTATTAGCAATTCATTTATTTTTGTTAGAATTTAAAATGAGTGAATTTCTTTCTCTGAATTAAGTATTTTTTATGATTAATATTACTTACTTTTTCTCTGTTAACACTATCCAAAACAAGAAATTCTGTGAAGGGCAGCTTCACTATGAACAACTTTTAAATAAACGTTTACAACCCCTCTTTTTTGATATTGAGTTTTCTTCTCTTCTGTTAACTATTTTAATAAACCTGCTGCGGTGCCCCGTTTTGCTGCTTTGCTGCTATTGTCTGTTTTTAATTTAATGTATTTGGGATAAATACCATTCTTCGAACAATGATAGAAAAACCACAAATTTTGAGTACACATAGCACACTTCAATAAAAATTTGAAATACCAGGTGGCCAAGAAACTTCCTGAGGCTTCTTTTGAAAACTGCTTTGAATTTTATAAATATATATATATATATATATATATATATATATATATATATATATATATATATATATATATATATATATATATATATATATATATATATATATATATATCTATATTATTAGGTGAAATATTTATGGATTTTCTAGAAAAAGAAATTAGCCAATCCCCCTTTTTAATAATTTTTTTTATTGGCATTGGTACGTAGATGACATTTTAGTTTCATTCACTGGAACAGAAAGGCAACTAAATATGTTTCTTGTGTTCATAAAGAATTTACTTACTAATATAAAATTCACTATAGAAAATAAAACAAATGATTCTATTAACTTTCTTGATTTAACTATTAAAAGGGAAAAAAATAAACATATTTTTTCTGTTTTTCATAAACCAACACACACAGATACAACAATACATTACACTTCATGTCATTCAATGCAACACAAGTTAGCAGCTTTTCATAGTATGATCCATAGATTAATCACAGTACCCCTAAATAAACAAGAATTTCAATATGAACTTAACTTAATTAAACAAATTGCAATACATAATGGTTATAGTTCAAATATGGTTGATAATATTTTAAGGAAAAAAAGCTATTTGTTCGGTTTGCCCCATTTCAAAAGACCCTTCTGCTGACTATAAATACATTACGTGCTCAGGCGTCTATAAATTAACTTGTAAAGATTGCCCAAAAACGTATATAGGACAGACAGATAGAAGTTTCGAGAAGGATAAATGAGCATTATAAGTGCTTTGTCAAGCGTCAGGGGCAAGTTAAGCAGTGCTTCCCCTAAAAAAATTACAAAACATCTTCTAAAATGTAATTTTTGAAATAGGAAACCATTAATTTAGTTTATATTAAAAATGCTGAAATATTATCTTAATTATCAAGCCCATAATAAATGCGGCCTTGACTCTGACCGAGCCACAATAGAAATCGAATAGAACCTATGCAGGCCGCCAGCTTCTCTGCAGCCAAGTCCTGTATGCTTGATTTCCTGTGAATCGAGCCAGAGGTTATTGAACTTTCCACCGGCTGTTTGTAATTTTTGCATTTCAGTCGTTTGCTTTAAGTGGGGGCGGAAGCTATCGTTGGAGTAGGTTCTCTGTTTGAACGGTTATCCGTGTGTTGTGTGATACGTACGTCGCGTCCTGCACGGTGCGACATGAAAGACGGTAATACGGACGTGGATATGCAAATACCGTCAACTTCGGCTGTCAGTAATAACGTTGAAAATGTTGGAGAATTTAGTAAGAAGAGCGTGTGTGAATGTGTGGTGTATGTCTTAATAGCAAAGGGATTTTCAACATAAACTTCGCTGATAAGCTTCAAATAATTTCCAAAGGAAGGGCAAAACCGCCTGACAAATTTAACCACAAAAATGAAAAAGTATATTAGACAGGGAAAAACAATACGAACAATTTAAATGGCTAACAGGGTGTGAAAATATAAGTACATTATTTTGTTGGCCTTGTTTACTTTTTGAAAATGAAAAAGGTCTCTGGAATAAAACTGGTTTTTCCGATTTAAACAATTTTCATAAAGCTGTAAAAAAACGCATTATGTCCAAAGCCTATTTGCAGGCCGTCATAAAAGAAAAAGTTTTCAGCAAAACCAGAATTGAACACGCCCTTAATAAACAGTTGGAAATTAGTCTCCGCCAAGACAGTGAACTAGTCGATAAAAATAGGCAAATATTAAGAAGACTTATCGATGTTGTTTGTTTTCTCGGACAGCACGAATTGGGATTTAGAGGTCATGACGAAACAAGGGTTTCTTCAAATAGAGGAAATTTTCAAGATTTACTTAGTTTAGTGGCTAAATATGATGACTGCTCAAAAAATCATTTGGAGCAGTCTAGCGTTTTTCGCGGAGAGCCGAATCGAATCCAGAATGATTTAATTTCCGCTGCTGCAACCATTATTCTAAGAAGAATTAAGCAGGAGATAGGCGAGGCGTGGTTCATTGCTATTGTTCTGGACGAAACAACTGATATCACTAGTTTTAGCCAATTATCTATAGTAATACGCTACGTTGAAACAGACGTAAGTATTCAAGAGCGATTTTTAGGTTTTAAGAATGTGTTCGAAAATCGTACAGTAGATGCATTATATACCGTAGTTTATAACGTTACTAAATAAATTAATGGAGGGAAAAAATTAGTTTCTCAGAGCTATGATGGAGCTGCTGTGATGGCAGGACAATTAGGGAGTCTGCAAGCTAGAGTTCGAGAAACTTTTCCAAGTGCTGTTGTTTGTCCATTGTTTTGCTCATAAATTAAATTTAGTTTTATCCCAGTCCATCAATCACATTAAAGAGTGTTCGTTACTTTAAGTGGCATGGCTACGTTTTTTCCAAGTCAACAAAACGTACACAAGCTTTGGACTCCATTGTCCACAAACGACTGCCCAAAGTAGCTCCTACTAGGTGGAACTATAATGGAAGACTTGTGTTAACAGTATCTGAAAATCGTGAATCACTGATTGAACTATTTGAGAATATAATAGAATATAATGAAACGTGGGACTCAGAAGCAATAAATAGTTCGAGGGGGTTTCTGGACTGTCTGAAACGAGATTTCAATTTTAATTATTTGTTGAACATATTTTCAGAAACATTTCCATTCTCGGACAATGTTTTTATAATTACAAATATATTACAAACTAAAACAAATGATATTGCTTTTTGCCTAAAAAAAGTGGATGATTTTAAGTCCATGTTAAGCCAAAAAAAATGACTGACCTATTTTGGGAGAAAACGATGACGTTAAATGTAGAGACACAAGCCAAGCGTCTTCAAACAGGCAAGGTGGGAGATGTTCAAACATCATACAGACGCCTCTTTTTCCTCGAGCTCTGCAATTTTGATGCATTTAAAGGAAAAACTACTCCGAAGTGTCGAAATTGTGTGAATTAGTATTGACAATTCCTGCCACAAGTTCATCAGTAGAACTCAGTTTACACACTTACACGTATAAAAAATTTCGTGAGAAATTCAACGGGGCAGTAGAGACTTTCGTATATATCGCTGTTGTCCACTGAAGATAAACTTCACCAAAATATGGATATAGGGATCACCGACGTTTTTATGATGACGTCATTGACGAATTTGCAAAAATTGATCGAAGAATCGAATTACATTACAAATAGGTCATTTTCTAAAAATTGCTTCCTTTTCTTAAAATTTCACCGCACGCTCCTGATTTGGCTATTGAACCTACCTTAATTCTGAAATTAAAATTTTGCAGTATAACTTTAATAGATGTCTTTAGTGATAGACGCCACAATTTTTTAGTTGAAAACCTCGAAGCACACATAATAATTAGTGCATTAATGCAACTAAAGCTTTAGCGGCCAGCCCAAAGAATCCATTTTCTACTATATATTAGTCTTGCCACGTTGTATATGTTCTACTTTTGATTTACTACTCTCGGGTTATGAGTTTCGCCACAGGTGGCTATATGCTGCTCCCGGGTAAATAGAGTATCAAGTTCGGCGAAGATTTCGGATGTTCTCTTGGTAATTACAAATGTCGATTTTGCTCCTGTTGGTGACTCTGGTATTGTTTTGTGTATTCATTTTGGCGCTAGTTGTATTCGTCTTTTAACTAGTTGACTGTACTGATGAAGACCTTAAGTCAGAAACACGTGTCTATGGTTAGCCAAATTTTATTGCTTTAGCGGTCAACTCAATAAATCCATTTTTTACTATATACTAGTTCTTGCCGCGTTATATATATATACATATATATATATATATATATATATATATATATATATATATATATATATATATATATATATATATATATATATATATATATATATATATATATATATATATATATATATATATATATATATATATATATATATATATATATATATATATATATATATATATATATATATAAATATACAGAGTTAGTCAGATGTCTGGAAATGGCCAAATATCTCAAAAACCACTCCACCGATCTGAACCATATGTGATTAAGCAATACGTCGGGAGAATTGGGTAATGGCTAATCACCAAATATGGTGCAGATCCGTTGAGTGGTTTTTGAGATATTAGACCGTTTCCAGACATCTGACTAACCCTATATATATATATATATATATATATATATATATATATATATAATTGTGTATTTATTTATTACACTGTGGGCGACGTGTTAACGAACTTAAGTTAAGGTTGGTCCTGAACAGTTTTCCGCTTTTATGGAAACCTATACAAAAAACTTATACAACCACCAGTAGTCAAGCAAGTAATACTACTTTGGTTATCTTAAAGTGACACCGTAGAAATTAAAAAAAAAATTCTGATATGCTTTTTGTTGTGTGTTATGTGTAACCATAATAAAATGTATATTAACCGTCACAGTCTACATGTCAGTCTATATGTGAGAGTATTTAAAATATAATGCCTCTTTGTGAAATAAATATATATATGTGTGTTATTACCACGTCTGTTATGACTAAAACTCCTGTTTCACATTATGTAATATGCGTATCACTCACCTTTATTGAAATTATGAAATGTGCTGTGTTTATACGTTAGTATATATGGAATAATTACATTTTCTCGTTTCACCTAGAGAATATAACAGACGTGTTAACACAGTTATACTTCTATTATTTGATTCCATTATCTGCATGTAGGTTAGAAAATTATATAATTCTAAAGATGCCTTATAGTATTTAGTTTATGGTAAAAGGATCATAAAGCAAAATATATTAATAAAACAGTAGGTGATAGATATTCATCGTGTATAACTACTCATTATGTGTAAGAAATCAAGGTTGTTGAAAAATCACTTGTTCGACGTTTTTACCTATGATAGTTAAGACTAGGCAGGTTTATATCATATCATTCATTATGCCTTCGATTACTTTTATTTCTGTTAGTAAAAGTCCTTTTAAGCAGAGAACATACGTATAACTATTACACTTTGGATGAGGAGTTAACGAACTTAAGGTGGATCCTGAATCATTAAAACTTCTACAACTAGCAACCACTAATAGTGCTAGTATTTGACCGCCATCCCTCGTGCCTCTTTTCGGTCAGAATATCCATTCCGGTGTCGACTGATATTGATATAGAAGACCTTCTAAAGCAGTGGCTGGTGTTGTGTTCTGGATTAGATAATTTAAATAAAAGCAAAGGAATAGTCTCAGGCATACCTCCAGAAGTGTTTATTTCCACTGGCTGTTTTGTACGTTTACCGTTCTTATAGCACTCGGAGAAACGACCATGATGAATCAACTTGTTTAGGGCGTAACTTGATGTAATTTCGAAAATCGAAAACACACACCTTTATCTTTCACATTTTCAAAGAGTAAGTTTGTCAGCTCTTCTCTTCTACATGCTCCTGTTAGTCCAACAATAAGTGCTCCTTTCGCCATAAAAAAACTTTTATCATCAACTTCCTGCAGAAAAATACCAATATTGTTTTTCTCGTCTATATCCTTTTTATCCACATTGAAGCAAAGCAGATTGGAATCGGACCAAGCCTTAATCATATCAAGGTCGTTCGAAATATTAGAATGTAAAGGTATTGTATCAAAATCACTCCATGTTATGCTTGTATCGTCAGCAAAGAGAGACATTTTTCCATTAATTTTTAGGTTGGTGATATCATTAATATATAACAAAAAAAAGAATAGATTCCAAGACCATACCTTGAGGGACTCCACATAACCAGAACCGCTTGCCTATTCCCTAATTTTGCGGAAAAATTTAATTTGTTAAAAGGATATACAGGTATGAATTCAACATGATGTAACAAAATGGCGGTGCTTGTTAATATAAAAACTTTTTATATTGAATTTTTTTTAAATTATGCCGAAAAATCAAGTGTGGCGTAGGTAGAAATTGGTAAAATATTGGTAGAAATTCAATTTGATGTAACATAATGGCGACGAATTAAAATGTTTTAAAAACAATCCCCCTTTCTGCTTAGTATAAACTATTAATAAATGACAAGTATTCACACTTACTAAACACTGATGATATAATAATAATGGTCTCAAACCATTAGGAACGTGATTATTTCCCATCAAATAAACCCACCCTGGGCTATCGGACCCCGTGCCCTAATCGACCCATCATCAACAACAACGGGCCGTCAACAGATTGCAGCCTGTGGATCACGTGCTCGAGCCAACGTGCACCAGTTTCGGACGCCAGGCGGGCTGGGGGCGGCGGGACGGCGGCGACCGTGAACCTGACCAATCGGGAGCGGACGCGGCGCCTACGTCACGCGACGTGCAAGTTCACCGTTGCCGCCGCCGTCGAACTTGGCACAGTCCGCGATGATCCATCCGATGGGAAACGGTGTCGTCGCGACGCCACCTGGAACGTCGTCCCGACGCTCCGACGGTAGCTTTAAGATGCTCGGCGCTCCGTCGGCGTCTCCGAGAGCCCCAAGTCCGATGGTCGAGGTGCATGCCAGTCCAGACGCCGAAGTCAATGGTAGTCAGTCCGATCAGCAATCCAGTGAGTATTTTTGTTAATTGTTATTGCTATGGCCAACTGTTGATTTAAATTTAAATGTTTACCAGAATCTAGTTTATTTTCGCAAATATAGAAGTCGTTAATATTAAACGTTAAACAATGGAAATATTTTTTAAAGTACACATTTAAAAATTAAATGAAAAGAATAGTAATTTAATGCTGTTTATTACAAAATTGTTTTTAATTTTCGTAAAAAAATAGGTAAATTCACCTTTACCCACCCACCTCGTACATAATTCCACTACTTACAATAAAGCAACTTTTTTAATTTATTTATTTATTTATTACTAACGTCATTATTTATTTTTATAACATTATTTATGTAGTCTGTAAAAACAAAATTATGTCCTTTATTATTTTCCTCCATAAGAAGAAGGTTTTATTGCAGGAAATGGTAGTTATATTTAAAAATTTTATTAGGCCTCATATTGTATTGCTATATAGGATTCGTACTGAAAATTTACCATTCTGACCCTCTCTAACACCTGATTTTGCGCCAAATTTTATGTCAATTGAAAATATAAATTTTTGGTACTGAATTTTTAAACATTTTGTTCACCCATAATTGATTTACACAAAAATTTAAAAAGGTTATCCCTATATCACACTTTATTTTTTAATAATATTTTTTTTACATTTTGTGAAGCCATCATTTTGCGCCATATTGGATTTTTACGAAAATGTAACCATTTCATCCCCATGACCCTTAATTTTTGATGAAAATTTGAAGTCAAGCGGATAAGCAGTTTTTGAGCTATGTACAGGGTGGTCGAAATTGGTCTGTTTTAACAGAGAAAACCTATTTCCTGACTAGATAGAGCAAAACTGACTTAGGTGTCATGGGCTCGATTTCTGAGAAATATTTAATGGCAAAAACCGCCTGCCGATATTTTCACTGCCACCTGAGATATAGGGCGTTTTTCAATTTTCGGCCATTTTGAAAATTGTCCATAACTTTTTTATTTTGCGGAATATTAACATTCTGCAAAGACATTCTAAAGGCACTTTTTTATGTGCAATCCAGTGGCGTACTCAGATTTTTTCTATAGTTGTCCGTTTTATCATAAATAGGCAAAACTTTTTTTTTTCAAATGGAAATCATAGTTGGCTATAAATTATAAAAAATGCTCGCGTTTAGCCCTTTTCAGTGATATAAAGTTGTAGGTACTTATTTTCAAAAATAACGAAAATATTAGGTGTTTTTGGTTTACATCGAAGTAGGCTTTGATTTGTGATGACAATATCTCAATTATGTATTGTTAAGATTTATAGTTTGTTAGCAACTTAAACACAACTTTAAATAACACTAGCTAACGTTATTTTAATTATTTATTATTAATTTTTTTTATTTTTTTTTGTTTACGTAGCAAAGTTGAACAAAATTAACAAACTAAACTACTATTTACAGCTACAAGTGAAAATAAAAAATAATTATGAAAATCTAGGTATTTAGTTAGATAGGTTTCTGATAAATATATTTAGAGAAGTTGTTCAAATTGAGCCCCTCCCTGTTGAATAAAAACTAAGCATCTTTTGCGTACCGAGTTGCAACTATTTATTAGTTCAACTGGGCTAATAGATGCAAAAGCTTGCCTAGTGGCCTCTTGCAATTCTTCTTTTGTGTGAAAGGTTCTTCCTTTAAATATCAAGTCCTTCAATCTTCCCCACAAAAAAAAATCTAAGGGAGTTAAGTCACAGGACCTAGCAGGCCAAGGTATGGGGCCCCACGTACCAATCCAATTTTCTCGAAATTCGAAGTTTAAAAGATCAGTTGTGATCCTTGCATTGTGCGGGGGACAACCATCTTGTTGATAGTAGATATTTCTGGCATCAGCTAAAGGTATGTCTTCCAACAAAGGGACAATATATGTGCGCAAAATATTTACATAATCATCTGCAGTTAAATTTCCATCGTAAAAATAAGGTCCCACAAATCTTCCTCGGAATATCCCCACCCATATATTGAATCCACACCGACCTTGCCGGTCTTGTTGCACAACTACGTGTGGATTTTCAGTGGACCAGTGATATGAATTATATCTATTAAATATACCAGAAGTATCTACTCTGGATTCATCACTCCAAATAATATTTAATGGAAAATTCTCATTCTCCATGAATTTTTGCTCATACTGACAAAATCTCAATCTTCTAGCGGCGTCCCCTTCACGGAGTTGAACTCTTCTCGTTCTGTACGGTTTGAATTTATGTTTTTTGAGTATTTTTAAAACGGTGGTCTTTGGAACATTCGTTATATTAGCCAATGTTCGAGAGGAGGTGCCAGGATGATCTAATACCTCACCAATTATATTTAGCTGCTGGATTTCCTTTTCTTCCTTTAGTTCATAATGTCTTGTTCTTAACTTTTTAAAACTTCCGTAATTTACTAAATTACTTTTTAATGTTTGATAAAATTCGCTCGGGAAATGTATTAAAATATAATTCACTAGCTGCTTCAGGAACTTCGTTAGATAATATGTAACATTTTAACATATCATACTTTTCATAATTCTCAAACATATTTTGTCAGCAACTTAACACAACTTTATAAAGATAACACCAAAACGCAATAATTACACCAGACTACAGTAATCTGACAGCAATATATTCAAAATATTGAACGCGCGTCATTATTCCAAGGCCTACTTCGATGTAAACCAAAAACACCTAATATTTTCGTTATTTTTGAAAATAAGTACCTACAACTTTATATCACTGAAAAGGGCTAAACGCGAGCATTTTTTATAATTTATAGCCAACTATGATTTCCATTTGAAAAAAAAAAAGTTTTGCCTATTTATGATAAAACGGACAACTACAGAAAAAATCTGAGTACGCCACTGGATTGCACATAAAAAAGTGCCTTTAGAATGTCTTTGCAGAATGTTAATATTCCGCAAAATAAAAAAGTTATGAACAATTTTCAAAATGGCCGAAAATTGAAAAACGCCCTATATCTCAGTTGGCAGTGAAAATATCGGCAGGCGGTTTTTGCCATTAAACATTTCTCAGAAATCGAGCCCATGACACCTAAGTCAGTTTTGCTCTATCTAGTCAGGAAATAGGTTTTCTCTGTTAAAACAGACCAATTTCGACCACCCGGTACATGAGTACATGCAGAATGATAAAACGCAGACGGATAGACTGACGGAAAATGAGAGAACATGTTTTTCGGGGTCCAGGGACAAATATCTGCAAAAATCTCGGAGGGTGATTTTTTACAATCACAATGGCAGTAAAAAATAAAAAATTATTTAATGTAGAAAAAACCTTGTTGATCAGGGTTCTTAGCGACCTGGAAAACCTGGAAAAGTAAGGTAATTCAGCAATCCGACTAAAAATCAGAGAAAACTCAGGGAATTTACAAAAAATAATAGAAAGTCAGGGGATTTTATACTGAACCTGGAAAAATAATAAAATTAATATTTCCACTAGCGTTGCTTGATTGTATTTACCCAAAATTGTTTCGTCGCGTTTATATAACTATAATTATATTTAACATATATATTATATAACTATAATTAATTTAACATCCCTTGTAAGTAGTGTGACTTTCTAGTGGGAACATATTATATTATAAAAGATTCACCTGCCAGGAGATCTAGTTTTATGGCTCTTAGAAATTGTGACAAATCCCTCTATAGATTTTGTAAAATTAGATGGGCAGAAAATGTTCGAGTCTGTGAAAGGGTTGTGGACATTTTATCTCCCCTTAAAATTCGGATGGAAGATAAAGCCACTAAGCTTTCATCAAATGTTTCAGTTACTAAGACAAAAAAGGCTTTAAAAGATATGTTTTTAAGACCAAGACTCACATTTTTTTCACAAATTACCGCCATTTTGAAACCATTAAAAAAAAATCACAGCGATAAATCTATGCTTCCTTTTTTTGTATGATGATGTATTACAAATACTAAACAAATTAATCAAAAAAATCTTTAAAACACAAGTTATGGATAAAGGTCTCCAATAAATTTTAAAATTAGATTTTGATAATAAAGATATTATTTTACCAACTAATAAGACTGATGTTGGTTTTGCCACTAAAAAACATTTAACGACCTAAATGTTCCTTATTATTTTGTTGGAATGTCAGATATTTTTGATAAATCAAATAAAGAAGTTAATAGAACGTTGTGGCCTTAAATATAAGTTTATTAAATATGTAACACGCTTAAAACCAAACATCATGCTTGATGAAGGAGTTTTACTTATAAGAGCCCAAACTAAGCGTATTTGTACGAAAAAGAAATAGTTTCCGCAGAAAAAAATGGTTAACGGTATAGCCAGCATCTAATAGATACCAAATTTATAAATTTTTACAAAACACATAATCAAACTACTCGATTGGAGACATTTTTCTACAATTTCTTGAGCCAAAACGACTACTTTAAAAATTATGGCATGTTATAAGGTTAATTTTGATCCTCTCACCTAACCTGATCAGCACATTTTCCATAAATAAAAATATTTTAGTTGAAAATCTGTTGTAGGAGTCCATTATCTGCCAAAGACAGGTATATGACGCAATTTGTCAAATAGCTGGTGCATTAAATGTTAATATTTCCTACAAAATGAAGCAGCATCCATGGAACTGGAAATATCGGAACTGAGACAAAAAATTTAAAATACTTATTTTCTATTTTTTCTATAATAATAATTGTTGGCTTTTTTATAACAAATATAAATTCTTAAAATACAACCTGGAATTTCCGTGAAATTGTCAGGGAAAACCTGAAAAAGCCAGGGAATTTGATAATTAAAAATTGCTAAGAGCCCCGTTCATGTGAGAATTAACCCCCTGATCTCACCTAACCTGATTTAGCACATTTTCTTCATTTTACTTCCCTCGTAAAAGGAAAGTATTTTGAAAAAATCATCCTCGGAGATTTGTGCAGATCTTCACGTTTCAGGATCCCTAGATCTTTCTGTCGGTATATGTGTTCACGGCATTGCTGAAAAACTACTTATCAGATTGATAATTTTCAGATGCCAGTGGCGGGTTGGTGCAATTATTGTAGGGAGGCCATACATTTTTAAAAAATAACTTGGTTTTTTCATGAGGTACCTGTATTTTTAGTTATCTAAAAAAATGAAGCTAGAAATAAAAACAAATGATATTAAAATGAAACTTACCCTTGCTATTTTAAACAGGTGTTATTCGAGTAGTATTTCACTAAAAATTCAGTCAAAGACACTTAAGTGATAATGTTAAAAAAATATAAACACATACACATTTCTAGAATTTTTTTACTTCACATTTTTTTATACTTTAAGACAATGCGTCTGTTCTTTAACATTCGCGAATTGATCTATTAATAGTTTGTTGAAATTAAAAAAAAATTATCACTGACTTTTCCACACTTAACATTGCGAAAGTGCACAACCTATCCTGTCCCATACTATATCTTAATAAACTTTTTATTCGTTTTAACGCCGAAAAACCGCTCTTACTTTCAGCAGTAGTCTTGGATATCGTACATAAAATGTTCAGAAGCTTAATTGTTTCGGAAAATGTAGTATGCAAAATTAAGTTAAAAAAACTAGCAGGCCTGCGGCTCCATAGTTATCACGAAAGTCCTTTTTATCAAAAATTAAACTTAATTCAGTTTTATCATAATTTAGCATAACAGGATAATTAACTCCAAAAAAATTCTCTGGAAATTTTTGTTCCAAATTAATTGTTCTAAAGGAAGGTGATCAGAAAATTTAAAGCGATTTTCAAAACGAAAATGGTTAAAATATTCCACTCATGTACAAATTTTCCCGTAAGACTGGTGGTGTTTTCGAAAAATTATAGCGGAAATACCACGTCGTCTAGGAAACATGATGTTTCCACTTACCTGGTTAGGTGTGGTTACATAACTAACCAAAAAATGAAATCTTGACAATATGAAACCTGCTTTTGAGAGACGCTAGAGTCCCTAGAAACTGATTTTTTTAAGTATCTTTCAAACATTTTTGAAAAGTTGTCAATATGAATAATCGCTTTGGGCTAGTTCAAGAAGAGGAAATTGATGAAAATATAATTGGAAGCAAACCAAGAAACACCGTTAAATCCAAGAAGAGCATCTGGAGACAGTTTATGTCATTCTGCGATGAAAAAAACTATACGTTTGACCAAGATACTCCAGTATCCCAACTAGCAATGATTTGGAAAAGCTGGGCCTACAATATGCGAAAAATGAACGGGGAGGAATATAAAGAAGGCTCGGTAAAAATTATTTGGAATGTGACGGCGAAATTATTGATGGAAAGGTATTTCAATGAATACAAAATTAAAATAAATCCCTTCGAGCAGATTGAATTCAAATCTGCCCGAGACGCAAAAAATGCCAAAAGGAGACATTCGCAAAGTATTGAAGGCAAACGCAGAGAATCGGCCGTTTTTTAAACATACCATGAATTAAAAAATTTAATCGAAGCTTGTGATGAATCAACTACAGAGGGTTTACAAAAGAAGTGTTTTTTTCTGTTGTCCTATGAATTAGCCTGGAGAGGAGGAGAAGGGTGCAAGAGCCGAAACAACTTTTTTCAAAGAAGAAACTGACAACTTCGGAGGAAAAACAGGTAGAATTCAATACAACCCTGTTTTTTCTAAAACATGTCAAGGTGGTGACCGAAAACTCGCCGATTCGAAGTGGTTGGTGAGAAACGAAGTCTCAGCTTTTGCCCATTAAGAATTTATAAAGAATTACAAGATAAAAGGAAAAGAATCTCCAACACTCGACTATTTTTGACGCCAAACTCCCATTGGAAAATTTCCGGAAAATGGTTCAAAAACAGCCCAGTAGGAGAAAACGAGATTTCAACTTGGACAAAAAAACAAGCACAGAAATCAGGCCTCAATACCACAAAAAAATTTACCAACCATTCCCTCAGAGCTACTGCCGTGTCCAAGCTGGCCAAAAGCGGAGTGTCGGAGCAAAACTTGATAAAAATTACAGGTCATTCGAATGCGAAATCCCTATCAAGTTATTTGCAAATGGATCCAGATCACCACAAAAAAATTATTGAAAAAATTAGGAAACCTGGAAAAGAACCACCTCACCAGCACGTGCATCCAGCCTCTGTAGCAGCATCACCCAGCACACAGTAGTGGTCTGACGTCATCTTCTACGTCGTCGCAAAACAACAATGTGGTTAATAATTATCAGAACTGTACCTTTTATTCTACAATCAATAATTAAAATTGAATATTTAGATTTATATTAAGTACTTTTCAATATTTAGACAAATAATTTTATTAGTATATTATTATTCAATTTGTGTTCAATTTGTTACAAAATTCAAATTTCTGAACTTTAATATTCAGTTAATAAAGCTTAGTTTCCCTGTATTTGATTCGTGGAATATTCCTCCTAAATACCATTCGTGCTTAAAAATTAACCAGATAATTTTCCACTCATGCGTGTTTTCTCTATAAAATTATAAGAAAACACGCATTCGTGAAAAATTATCGGAAATTTTTAAGCACTCGTGGTATTATCCCGAATATTTTTAGATGAAAAAAGTGATTTACAAAAAATATAATTCAAATACGTTTTTCTAATTTTCTCCGGTTGTTTTTTTGAGAGGACATTGACCATTAGACCTCATTGTCGAGTCGCCTCTGCCAGATGTCGAAAAAATTTTTGTTTCAATTCCGTCGGCCTGTCTATTCGCGACATAGCTAAAAAACTACTTATCCTATTGACTTCAAATTTTGGCCAAAAACTAAATATCAAGGGTAACATTTTGGTAAAAATCTTTATTATAATTAATTATATAAAAATATAATTATCCAACTTTTGTATAAAATTCATATATTACATATGAATCAACTGGTAACATTTTTGAACGAATTCAAGATGGCGAAACAAAATGGAGACCTAATAAAATATTTAAAAAATAGGTTTTAGGAAAACTGCTTATTAAATTGAAGAATAGTCAGGTGACTCTTGTTAGCTGTCAAAATTGACATTTTTTTATTAAAATTGCAGGCTTATTTGCTAAAATATGAAAAATTTTTATAAAGAAAAGTTATTTGTTTTTTAGTTTTAAATAAGTATACCGAATAATTTTGGCCAAAAATTTTAATATTTAATTTTTAGAATTTTTTCCTGTTATTCGAAAATTCTAAAAAAATAATAAGTTAAGAAAAAATATTTTATTTGAGTAACTTCACCAGTATATTAATTTCATATTTCTAAATATTTTATAAAAACTGTGTTTTTCCGAGAAAAATAAAAATTGTTTCATGAAAGTATGTTAAGGGGGAATGCACGCAGTAGAGATGTACAAAAATTGAAAAACATCGATACTGTAATCAATTGATGTATCGAAAAAAGATATATCGCAGCTTTCGATACATCGATATTTTGATCTTTTTTCGGTACGTCATTTGAAAACATGACAATTTCTTTAGAACAATTTTTATTAAACAAAGATACTTATATTATACGCATGTTTTGTAATACAACTTATTTTTTTTACATAAAGCCAATAAAAAATATCGATAACACACACGAAAAAAATAAACAAACTTGTAAATTAGACGCTATGGGCTCTAGGACTGTCTAGGATAATTTGTAAGATATTTTCAACAACTGAGTTCCCAAAATGTCTTATCGACACTATATAAAAATAACAATTTGTCCAGTTTTTTTCCTTTTAGGCGATTTCTTGTTTGGGTCAACATCTGCCCTGCCTTCGAAAAAAGTCTAAATAGGATACGTTCCAGAGAGTTCTTCCCAGATAGACAATGGGTTTAGATCGAAGTTGGCTACTGGCATTCTTAAATATTGAGTAATTTAACCATTTTGTGATGATCACTCCACAAGTTGAAATCTTCTGCATCATCTGTAATAACAAAACATATATTTAGAGTAGTAAAATAAGTTTAAAAATAATCTTATTTTATCTAGTATCTCGCTGCTCTCATCATTTCCACTTCCGCCATTATTGGATTTTGAATTTTTTACCATCTCACTAGTCTCCTGGTAGAGTTTTTGTAAAAGTCTAATCGTATTTGAACAGGATAACATATTTTTGAAAGACAGCTTTTTGAAGCGCGGATCTAATAATGTCGACAATGCCAATATGTGTTGTCCTTCACTTTCCCCAAATCTTTTTTATATTTCATTAAGTAAACTTTTTTTTAACTGTTTACCTATTCCCAGTATTGTGGGCATGGCTTCAATCTTACTCGCTAAACAGTGTAACATTGGAATGACTTTACTACTTGTTACATAAGATTGCCCGCATAACTCTTTGGTGGCAGCTTCTAGAGGTCGTAGTAATTGTTTTATTTTATCAAGTTCTTCAGCTTCACCTGCCCTAATCATATTGGGCGCTGATCTGTGTCGATTAACAATATTATTTATGACAGGCCTTAAATCTAGAAAGCGCTCGATCATACAATACGTGGAATTCCATCGCGTACTAACGTTTTGAATTAACTTTGTTTCTACAGATGTTGATTTTCTAAGTTCGTCACTAGCAACTACGCTTGCCTTAAACCATGTGACAATCGTTTTGACCTTGGATATCAGAGCTGCCTTTCTTGTAGCTCAATTACGCCCAATGCGCAGGAGAATAATTCCGTTTCAGTGTCAGGGCAAAAGTGAACTGTAAGACCCAAAAAACTTCTTGTTTGCATTGTGTCAGTCCAAACTTCCGTTGTCAATGTAATATTTTTTGTTTCGCATAGTTTCTCGCGGAATTTTGAAGCTACTACATTATATTTATCATCTAAAAATCGAGTAAAACTAGTTCTGCTAGGTATTTTGTATTGCGGAAAAGACAGTTTCATTAAATGTTTGAAGCCCTCACTTCCAACTATTGAAAATGGTTGCATATCCTTACATATCATATACAATATCCCTTCATTTATTTGACAATACCTTATGTGTTCAAATGATCCCATTATCGTTTTTTGACGTTTCAAAGACACCGTAGAAAAAGAACTTTGTTGCGATTGTTCCGATGTTGATGGAGATGGTGATTTTGGTCTCGGCGTCAGTTTCATATTTTCGTGAAAACGATTGATATGCATCAACAAATTGGTGGTGTTTCCTGACGTTTTTAGTTTTTTTGAACAGTAACGACAAGTGGCTGTATTATCTGAAAAATATTAAACACTGCTTTTTGGAGAAGCCATGTCACCTTCATAAAAAAAAACATTTATGTAAAAACTCTTTCAGTTTTTGCTCTAATCATTTATTTAACATGGTCTTTGTACTGCAAAAACGTGCAATTAGATATATGTGTAAACTACCCTACAGGGAGTCATGCAGACCTTACTTTGTAAGTCAAAAAATTTTAACTTTACCCTACATATTTATATTAGAAACAGTCTGCCTTGTACATGTTAAATTCGGGCATGAGATTGAGTCAACCCGAGCTTATGCAACTCGAAGCTCTCGACTCACTTCCCTGCCCATTCCCTCTTCGACTCTGACTCAGAAATCTATCATTTTTAACAGCAAAAAAATATTTAATCATCTACCCTCAAATATAAGGGGCATTTCTAATCCAAGACATTTTAAGCGAGAAGTGAGAAGCCTATTGATTGGGAAAGCCTACTATTCAGTTGCTGAATTTTTTTACGTATCATTTAACTGAATATGTAAATACTTTTTCAGGATTGTAATGGTTATTTTTGTATTTTATGCTTTACACTTAAATCTGTTTTGTGTTTTTGTATTCACTCTGTGCTATGTTATTTATACATCTAAGTACTATATGTTGAAGTTTTAATTTATATATTTTTATACGATCGTATTTTATTTTAATATACAACTTTGTATTTGTTCGTTTACACAGTAAAATTGACTTGCTACTCTATTATAGTATATATTGCCAAAAATGACAGGACTTTTTTTTGTTGTTGCTTAGTTTAAGTTTGCTTTGTATATGAGATTTTTCTTAAATTACAATAAAGTTTTTTTTGACTTTGACTTTGATAACCAACTCTGGTTTAAAATCAAAACACAGGAGTTATAATCACACTATATATATTTTTACAAAGCGCGTTCAGATTATTTGTTGCGTTTAGAGTCAAAAATAGATTAATTTTTGGCTTTTTCGCAACATAAAAAGATATCTAATTTTAAATTAATTGAAATAAATGACACAATTTCTCTAATTTTTTTAACTTTTGCTTAAATAAATGCTTTTACATTATATACCCAAACATTCCGTGGGCAGATTAGTCCACATGTTGAGATATGTAATTTACTCAAATATTTATTTCAATTATTTTAAAATTAGATATCTTTTTATGTTGCGAAAAAGCCAAAAATTAATATATTTTTTACACTATACATACCACAACTTACTACGTTGTGTATGCCAGTTTGTCTAACCATATTACCATATCAGCTGTCATGATGTAAAAAAACTGGCAGCTAATTTGGTTAGCGAATTTGAAACACCCTCATATGCATTTAAATATATTATTTTTTCATACAGAAGTTTATTTAGGTAGAAATAATAATAATTAAGTAGGTACTATGTTTATGGAGATCTCTTAATAATAATAAACTCTTTAAATGGAAATATGTCGGTTTCGGTTAGTTTAGAAATTAGAAACATTTGAAATATGTATACATAAAATTAACTACTGCTTAAAAGATAGTAAAGCTTTTATACCTATTTAATATTTTTTGTTTCTAATTGAAAGAATATAACCGAAATATATTTCCATGTAAAGAGTTATTTATTTTGGCTCATCCTGTAAATAACACCCATCTGCGTTTGGTATGTTATTCTTTATATATCAATATATATATAATATACTTACCAATACCAAAAGGTTATATTAACACACCAAATAATTTAATGTGCAAACAAAACTAAAAGCATTAACACAACAAAATCAATCAGTAAAACACTAATAACCAAGATTCGTCAGATTCGTGCATTTACCGACTGCCGCCAGAGGCCGCGCAATTGGCGCAATTTGATTATCGCAGCGCAGGTCAGTGCTCATGATCGCCGGCACGCCCGCGCCGGCGCCGCGGCTCCTTAAATTATAATGCTATTTAGGATTGGGTGAGCGGCGAAATTCGCCAATATAATAGTGCGAAGTGCGGTACGCGGTACAGATATATTGGATAGAAACATCGATGTCTTTTCGATACATCGAAAGAAAAATATCGATGTAAAAACATCGTCCTTGAGTAGGAAAATATCGATGTTTTCGATGCATCGATACATCGTGTACATCCCTAGCACGCAGTAATATGGATCATTTGCAAGCCTTCCGCCGCTGCAATATTATGTTAAAACTATAAGAACAATTGCAGAAAAATGTCTAGGCTTTAAAATATTACAAAACTCTAACCTTCTGTTATAATCTCCTTCTTTTAAACTTTCAACTGGTAAATATTTATAACGCTTCCGTCCATTCAATTCTAAACAAGTTTGGATAGTTTTTCTTTTAAAATCCAAAATCGGATGGAAGTTTCATGAGATTCCTCAAAATGCAGTAAGATGTCAAGTTGATATTCATTGTTGAAAACATGACGGCCGCTTTGTTTCTTTTTTGCAACAAACTTTAATTTCTTCGAAAACACTGGTAAACTCTACCAAAAATGTTTGTCGTCTTAGAGGGAATTTGGTAACCTAATTTCTTAGCGCCAACACTGGACTTTTATTGTTCGATAAATATCATTCCAGTATATCGGGCCTTTCTTCTGGGATATACATTGTAAAACTTTAGCATATTAATAAAAATTAAGCAAAATAACAATAATAATAAAGAGTGACTAGGTTAGGCGGTAAAAAAACTGTCAAACACTGATTTTTCAAATTGTGACATTTCTGTAGTGTTCAACTGTTTTTTTTTCGCCGCGCCTCGCCTTCATGGCTAACTGATAACAAAACTTAAAAGCATGGTCGTTGAAAATATTAACCCAATCCAGAGAAGCAAAAAAGTCATTCATCGTGACAAGATTAGCACTATATCGTCATTTGTGTCATTAAGTAAAATTTGTATATGCTGATCGCCAAAAACTGATAGTGTTTACATGTTTTATATTACATATTCTGGGCATTTTTCGAAGGCTAATGTTTTATTTTTCACTCACTCTAAATTTAATGGACTTTACCCGTCGAAAATTGTATATTGATTGGCAGATACAATTTTTAAATCAGTATCCTTATAAAGATACACCAAATTTCCTTTATTTTTCAATAAATTTGAATAATAGAAACAGTAAACTACGTAAAATACCCTTGAGGATTTCCTATATGTGAAGTGTTTAGAGTATGGAAGGCTCCTAGAGCAATAAATTCAGTTTTTGATGTGTTATATTTTCGACGAGGTTATGTTTTTATGTAAATGTGTATACAATGTTTATAAAAAAGTTACTGCGGCTACTGTGTCAGTGTGAAAGTAAATAAATGTATTTATTGTAGGTTAAAATTTTCCACTTAATTTATTTTACCAAAGAATACAATACATGACAATTGTTTTGCCAACACTGTGCCTTCATCAGATCTTAGGTATTAAATGCCTGAACGCGTTTTGCCGATATTATACAGGTAAAATGATTTTTCGTTATAGTTAAATACAGATTTAACAAGATATATATAGAAATTCCGCCCCTATAGTCTGGAGTCTAAGTTAATAACTTGACTTGAAATTAAAGAGTTCAGACCCATATTAGGTTGCCATTTTTTGCAGTTTTAAAAGTTTTTTTTATTAAAACGTAAACGTGAACCTAAAGGTTACGTTTTTAATAAACAGCCTTAAAACTTATAACGTTTTATGCATTTTTAACAATTAATGTAGTTACATGTTTGAATAATTGTGTTTTTTGTCATAATGTGTAATGTCTATGTTTCTGTCTTGGCTTTATTGCAGTTCTGAAAAGGCTGAAGTAACCGAAACGTAAATTGATTAAAATACTTATGAAACCATTATACCCAAGAAGATAAAGTTTTAGTATATATATATATATATATATATATATATATATATATATATATATATATATATATATATATATATATATATATATATATATATATATATATATATATATATATATCAGTCTAATATCATTTAAAACACAACATTTAAATTGCTTATACAAGGTGCGTACCATAAAATTAAGTATTAAATTGCTAGAATTGTTTTAAATTTGTGTCCTGAAATATGTGTGTTTTGTCAAAACTAAACATTTTATTTTACCAAACGTAGCATATGTAATATTATTAATAAGACAATTTTAAATCTGTTTGTTGTATGTATATCATGTTTGCGTCTTTGTAGATATCTAGTTTTTTCTGTTTTAATGAAAAAAATACTTTTTTAGAGATCAAGTAAACCAAAACAAAGTCTTGAGAAAGCTCAACACAATGAGCGAAACGTTGACTTAATATGAAAAATTGTGTGTTACTATTAACCTAGGCCCAAGAAAATTCCCCGATTTATATATATATATATATATATATATATATATATATATATATATATATACATATATACATATACAGGGTGTACCAAATTAATTAAAACTTGTTTATTACAGGAGCTACAAAGTCGGTTAATTAGCAAACTAGTAATATTTTTATTGTGATTAAAATAGTAAAAAAAGAAAAACAATCGAACATCGCGTTTGATTAAATTTAAAAATAGTATTTTTTTTTGAATGGGACACCCTGTACATTTTTTACTGATTTCATTGCAAATCTTCTGCTGAACAAAAAAGTTTACATACATTACTGGCCTAGATAACCTAGTTATTCATATATTTCGCTTTTAGATAGAGAAGACTATGTATTTTTAAAATAAAATTTTATTTTACGTTTTTACTTAACTTTTTATTTAAGTTAGAAATAAAAAAATTTATAACAAGTGGGCAAATATACCTCCATTTTCTTCAATAAATTTTTTCAGCATTTTTTAACAGAGCTTTTATTGCCTTCAAAACAGTTCTGCCATCAATAGATGTTACAATGCGACTAATATTAAATTGAAGTTCGTCTAATGTCAACAATCTCTTTTTATATACCTCTTCTTTGACATAACTCCAAAAGTAAAAGTCTAATGGAGTCATGTCAGGTGATCTTGGTGGCCAACGAATCGGACCATTTTTTGTTATACATCCATTTTGAGAAAGTCTGTCAAGCAATATTGTGACTTCACGAACCATATGGGGGGAGCTCCATCTTGTTAGAAATATAATTTATTTTGTTCTTCTAGGTTAACATCGCCCAAAAGGTATTCCAGTATTTCTGACAACATATCTTCTACCTCTCAAAGAACCTTCATGAAATATTGGCCCAATTATTTTGCTGCCTATTAGACCTCACTAAACATTAATACTGATTTGTATTTACGGAGATTTCGGTGGGTTGTGAATAAATTTTCTCTTGACCAAGTCACAATATTGCTTGACCGACTTTTTTAAAATATATGTATAACAACAAATGATCCGATTCGTTGGCCACCATGATCCCCTGACATAACTCTATTAGACTTTTACTTTTGGAGTTATGTCAAAGAAGAGGTATATAAAAAGAGATTGTTGACATTAGACGAACCAGCGGATTGTAACATCTATCGATGGCAGAACACTTTTGAAGGCAACAAAAGCTGTGTTCAAAAAATGCTGAAAAATGTATTGAGGAAAACGGATATATATTTACCCATTTTTTATGAATTTAATTTTTTCTTATTTCTAACTTAAATAAAACGCTAAGTATAAAAAAAACGTAAAAATAAACTTTTTTGTACAGCACAAGATTTGTAATCGAAACAATAAAAAATATACGGGGTATATACTATTTTTTAAATTGGTTCCGAAACGCGATGTTCGATTGTTTTTTTTGACTTTGTAACTCTCGTAATAAACCAGTTAGCAATAGTGCGCACTTAATTTGTTACACCCTGTATAATTTGCATCGATGGCAATTCTTGCAAATAAGTCAAAAACTCGACGAGAATAATGTAAAAGACTAAAAAACGAGAGAAATGAAGAGAGAGTTTAAATCTTATATCAGAATTCATACAGGGTGCACCAAAAAAAAAAGATCCGAAAGATAGACTTGTAGGTGATGCAAAAAATGTAACACCGTGTATACCTTGTAATGTACTAAACTTGAACTAATTATTTAGGAATGTACTGGAGAAAAACAAAAAACGAAAAAAAAATTGAAACTTTGACACTCTGTATAACGAAAATGGTGCGTTTCTGATCATGCATATATAGGCATTTTTTTCCTTATTCCTTGAGTTATATTTTGACAATTTTCTTGGATTTTAATGTCATACACACTTATAACTTATAATGAAATAAAATCAAGTGGCGCTCCAAGCTGGATGGTAAGTACAGGGTGTCCGGATTTGGTTGCAAAAGCAGGGTATCTCGCTTATTTTTAAAGACAGAACCTTGCGGTTTTCACGAACCTGAGCTAATTTTTTGTGAAACTCATGAAGCCGTAAACAAAATTTTCGTAGCCTTCTTCGTTTATGAGATACAGAGCGAAACAGAAAATTTTGCATTTTGGGACCCCCTCGTATCTCGGTTATCCTTTAACTTAACGCAAAGGGAAAAATTGCTGCTTATGCAGTTTTTTACGCTGCATCCAGTGGCGTAGGCATGTTTTTCATTTGAGTTGTTATTTTTTAGATATGACCCAAAGTTGTGTTTTTTTAAATGAGACACCCTGTATATTTGTCCAGAAATCGATTTGTCCTTTTAAAAGCTTCTCAAAAATATATAACAGTATGAGTCTATTTTAATAAACAACAACAAAAATCCTAATTTTTATAATTATCATCCCAAATTTTGCAGTAGGCCATGCAAAACAATGTTGCCTTTTATTTAAAGTCGTTAACAATATCTACATCCTAACAATAAATCAAAATAAATATGTAATTAAATCTATTTATCGAAATATGTATTGATAATTTCGCGCCAAAAAAGTACCACCTACCTAGATTTATGTAACACAAGAACAAAACAGTAATAAATTATTATGTAACAAGCCTTTCAGCAAAAAACAACTGTCGTATAGAACTACAGTAACCAAGGAAATCAAAAGAACTGTTCAAACTGATTTCCATTTTGTTCTAGGCATGCTTCGCACAATTTTCGTATTCGTTTTAGGGAATTAAGCAAAATAACGGGATGATTTTGTAATTAGCGAAAATTTTCTCTTATTGCATTTCCTAAATCTTGGACATTATCATAGTGGTCTTTGTAAATTCTATTTTCCAGATATCCCCATAGAAAGAAATCTAAAATCGACAAATCTGGGGACCTAGGGGGCCATCTTGTAAGTCCATTTGTTCCGATCCATTGACTGGTAAAATTATTGTTCAGAAATAATCTCGTCATTCCAGAATTGTGTGCAGGAGCACCGTCCTGTTGAAAATAAATTTCGTTAATTTGCGCTAGAGGAATATCGTCAAAAAATTCAGGTATAGCTGCCTCTAAAATTTCTATATAGCGATTGGCTGTTAGATTTTCCTCAAATATACAAAATTTTATATGTGTTCCTAATATGAAGCAGGACACATTTAGACCAAACCTGCCCTGCTGTCTTCTGGGAAATATTTGGTGTTGATTTTCCTGGGACCAGAATCTACAATTGTGCCTATTGAGTATACCAGAATTACTGAAATGTGCTTTGTCTGACCATATAACCTTCCTTTCAAAATCTCTAACCATATCGCATCTTTTTCGAAACCAATTGCAGAAGACTACCCGACGCTCTGCATCCCCTGGCTGTAAGTGCTGCACGAATTTGTATGGGTGGTATTTGTGCTTTTTTAGAATTTCTTGAACTCTAGTTTTTGGAATCCCTATGCTCTTTTCACTGGCCCTACAAGAGTTTATAGGGTAAGCTTCGGCATTAGCCAAAACCGTAATTACCTCAGCCTCCCGAATTTCTTTATTATATGTTTTCGTACGAGGTTTGATAAATGATCCGTGATTAAGTAAATTCTTTTTTATCCGATTAAAAGTGGATATATTACGTTGCCTCCTTTCTGGATATTAAATAAAAATTAAGCAATAGTATTTCGACATACCTAAAAATTAACTATTTAACTGTTAAAATGCATCTCAGAAGCCGCTTCAACATTTTCATTACTTAATATAAAACAAGCTAACATATCGTACTTTTCATAATGTTCGAAAGTTGGGTTTTCTTCCATAATAATACAAATATATTTTTACGCAGTAAATAAATACAAAAAACTAGCGCTATATTTTATATACGCGTACAAAATTGGGAAATGTCATTTGCTTCCAAGAAAACAAAAGAAAACGGCATCGTTTTGCATGGCCTACTGCAAAATTTGGGATGATAATTATAAAAATTATGATTTTTGTTATTGTTTATTGAAATAGACCCATACTATTATATATTTTTGAGAAGCTTTTAAAAGGACAAATCAATTTCTGGACAAATATACAGGGTGTACCATTAAAAAAAACACAACTTTGGGTCATATCTAAAAAATAACAACTCAAATGAAAAATATGACTACGCCACTGGATCCAGCGTAAAAAACTGCATAACCAGCAATTTTCCCTTTGCGTTAAGTTAAAGGATAACCGAGATACGAGGGGGGTCCCAAAATGCAAAATTTTCTATTTCGCCCTGTATCTCATAAACGAAGAAGGCTATGAAAATTTTGTTTACGGCTTCATGAGTTTCACAAAAAATTAGCTCAGGTTCGTGAAAACCGCAAGGTTCTATCTTTAAAAATAAGCGAGATACCCTGCTTTTGCAAACAAATCCGGACACCCTGTACAGCCTAAGTCACCACCAAAAGCGCTCCGATGAACAGCTGCCCTTTGACGTGGTGTTCTTTTAAGGCTGCTGCTCACTATTCGTCCATTCATTTCATTGTTTGAAAATATAAAAAAGATTAGGTTCAGAAGAATGGCTCGTTGAAAAGACGGTATATTGCCCCGGAACGAATCAAACGAATGAACCAGTATATATAATAGATAGTATTAAAAAAGCGACACCCCGCACTATTATGTATTTCATAACCCACATGGAATTATTTATTTGACAAAATGAGAATTTCTAATATCTGGAGCTACTTCTATATTTGCAGAACAGCTAAATGTTTGAATAAATTAAGTTTAATTAAATTTCAGTACCGTTGATCCAACCGCATATATCTGACAGGGCATGTGTCACAAAATCAGTATTCAGTAGCGTGTTCGACTAGGATTTGTGTTTTTTATTAAAATTCCATAAATCCGGTGACAATGACGATTAATATTCGCAACAGGAGGTGGATTGATTGCCGGAAATTCCAGTTAAACTATGTAAACTAGTTGAGCGGAGCGTAAACTTAGATAAGAAACTGCGATATTTCTATTTTGGAGGTATAAATACATTACAAAACATTTCCAACTAAGTTTTGGGACAAAAATAGAAATCTGATGATTATGTTAAGTAAATAATAAAAAAAAAATCGGTAAATTAGCTTTATCCGGATTTTCCCCATTATGAATCCTTTCTTCAGTTTTTCAGTTAGTGATGCAGCAAAGACGAGAGATTCTCGCCTCTCGTCTAGTCGGTTCTCGTCTCGACGAGACGAGAGAGCAATCTCTCGCCGAGAATTTCTCGTTTCTCTCGAGCTCTCTCGTGTCTCTAGAGCATAAAAAAACCTGTATTTTCGATAACTTTAATTTTAAATAAGACAAACTATTGAAAAACAAAAAATCCGAATTGCTTTTGTAAACTGATCCCAAAAATTAAGTATATTTTTAACGTCCCCGAGACTTCAATGTCTTGTATTGTTCCTTAAACCACAACTTATTTTAATCTGTAATACGAAAATGAAAACTGCATTTCTTTGTCTCTTATAGTAATCGATTAAAAGCTTTAAATTGAGCAAATGACAACATACAGGGTATGTGAAAATTTCTTTACACATATTTAAAACACAATTGACTTATATTTGTGCAAAAATTGGAAAATAAGATTTTTTACACAATTGCGACGTTATACTTTTTATTAATTTTGTTTTTAAAAATTAGATCTAGTTCAATTTTAGATCTGATATTTAACAGGTCAAATGTTACTTTTGGTAATTTATTATACAGGATGTATATCATAAAATCGTTATAAACAGGGCTTAAAATTAACATTGGTAAAACTAAATCAATGCGAATTGTAAACACCAACAACGAATCTTTTCGCATCGACAACGAACCAATCCTCGAAGTCGAAGAGTTCTGCTATCTAGGCAGCATAATTTCAAAAACAGGAGGGTCATCAAGCGACGTGAACAATAGAATAGCCAAAGCCAGTCAGGTTTTTGGAACGCTATGCAACATCTGGAACTCACCTACTATAACAAGACGCAGGAAACTTCGGATTTTCAACTCCAACGTAAAATCAGTTCTCCTATCCCAAGTAGCACTTTTTAGGGTAACTATTTCGTGAATAACATGTTACTGTGACTTTGGCTATTACGTAGATAGTATGGAATTGTGTAGTTCCATTTAAGTGGCCGAATAGTAATAATTCACCCTATTCATCACTTCCTTATTCCTGTCTTTATTTAGTCCGTTTTAAAACAAAGAAAACTGTTATGGCGACTACAAACACTCAAACTGGGAGTATGGTGTAGAGCGTATAGGATACGTTATTGGTATTTGAGGTAGGCTACATGCGTTTCACTTAGTTTTCTGGCTGTGCTAAAGACCTAAAATTAAAACGTAGGCAATTTCTCTGGTGAATATGCTGATGATAGTCGTAAAAAAATTACGCGCCTTTGAAATTCGTTAATTTTCAATACATTTTGGTTAAATATATTAGCCAATTAAAATCTCAAAAATGTAATTTTGGACTTTGGTATAAATAGTAATTATCATTAAATATCTTATTATAAAGAGTGATACTTAATAATAATGATACGTAATGTTTAATTTGTATGCATTTTTAATCTTTATACTCACAAAAACAAACATCATAGCTAAATATGTATAGGGGAGATGAAAATAAACAATGGCGTTCACAGTTTAGCATAAAATTATCTTTAAATTCCTCAAAAAAACGTACTACGATAAGAACACCTTTTTACCTAAAACTGTGCCATGAGTTGCCTGGCAAACAACTAACTTGCTACCTATCATTCAAATATGTAAGGTATGTAACCTTATTTTATTAATTTTGTAATAATTATTTGTCAATAGTATAAAGTTTTAAATTAGTTTGTAATTGTCTTTTTATAATTAGACCACTAAATGTTTTTTTAAATTAATTGTAGATAGGAAAGGAAAGCCTTATACACCAAAAAAAAAAAAAATCAAGGAATGAGCAATTTTTGAGAAAGCGTACGACGATGGGCGAAACGTCAAGTTAATCCCATTGTTTGATTTTGCAAATAAACCTATACCCAAGAAAGAAGTCCATAATATATATATATATATATATATATATATATATATATATATATATATATATACAGGGTGCGGCAAAAGTCAGTTTACCAATTTGCATAATAACGCAAACACACAATGATGGGATGCAAACCTTGGGAAAAAAATAAGTTAACTCATTTTCAAATTAACAAAAACAATGATGAGATGCCAAATTTTGTTTAATATAAAAAGAGCTTAAATAATAATACAAAATAAAGTTTATGCCCTACATTTTGTGCTCAAACTGTAAGCCACCTTCATCAATGCATTTATGACATCGCTTAAGCACTGTAAAACACGTCTTTCTACAGAACTCCTGTTCGGCACGAAGAGCTTCAAACTCCTCTTCAATCCTCTCTTTTAAGTGTTGTATATCCCGTATTTGGGTGGTAAACACTTTATCTTTAAGTACGCCCCACAAAGCGAAGTCACACGGCGTTAGGTCCGGTGAGCGCGCAGGCCATTCAATTTTGCCTCTCCTCCCTATCCAGTCTCCAAATTGGTCATTAAGAAAATCACGAACTTGTAAGGCGTAATGAGTCGGAGCGCCATCCTGCTGAAAGTATCGGATACCTTCTAAGAGAGGATTATTTTCTAGTTCGCCCTTTAAATCGATTAGAAGGTTCAGATAATTGTCTGAATTTACCGTCCCATCAAAAAAATATGGCCCGACGAGACCACCCGCATACACTCCACCCCATACAGTTATACCAGGAACATTTAGCTCTTCTTGAATGGTTACATGAGGGTTTTCTGAGGCCCAGTACACGGAGTTGTGTCGGTTGATTCGACCGTTCATTTTGAATTGCGCTTCATCGGACCAGAGAATAGATCGGTAAAAATTAGCGTCGTCTTCGGCGCACCCACTGTACCACTCGCAGAATTCAAGCCTGCGATCCGGGTCGTCCTCAGTTAACGCATGCAGCAAACGTGGTCGATAACAACGTATCTTCATGGTTTTTAACATCCGACGTAAACTGCGATCCGAAATCTCTAATTCAAGAGACGTACGCCGCGCAGACTTGGTTGGTGCCTCGATGAAAGCTTGAGCAACTACCTGCATGTTTTCCTCTGTGGTTACAGTTTTGGGACGGCCACTGCGCGGGGCATCTACAACAGACCCGGTTTTAATTTTGTAGTTTATGGACCATTTGTCTGGTAGGAATAGGTCTGCCAGGATGTATAAACTCTTGTTTTACAGATACGTTCGGCCGTCGTGTACTTCGCACGGATCGGAGCAGCCATAGTGATGCGACTTTTGAACGATACGCTAATACTAAAGTAAACTTTCGCCTTCAAACCAGCGCTGCTTTAAACCCCCACTACGGTTGCGCGTGCTTTTTTTCCGCATGTGCGTATTTCGACAGCGTAAACTGACTTTTGCCGCACCCTGTATATATATACAGGGTGATTCATGAGGAAATGTCAATACTTCAGGTACATATTCAGGACCAAAAAAATAAACATAAAAGTCTATATAAATAAGTGTCCGCAAGGCCTTAGTTCTCGAGATACAGGGTGTTAAAGTTTTTATTTAATTTTCCTATTTTTTAAATAAAATCTATGATAATGTAAATAATGGAGTGAAAATTGATATACGAGGGTTTTTTGGTATGACAAATTCGAATCTAATATTAATATTGCTCTTACTTGTAGGGGGCGCCACCTACATGTCTTTCTACTTCTTGAACAATCACAACTTTTTGTACAGTCTTGTATTACATTTTTGAGCAAAACAAATTATTCCCTTGCCATTTCTACGTCAAAAAGGTATACCTGTTAAAAGTGGATACGAGCAATCGTTTTCGAGATATTTGAATTTAAAACAGTTTCGGCGCATGTGATTTTTTTTATCAAATTCACATAAAGTATGCATGTATTGTAAAAAAATAGAAGTGTGCCTTGCCTGACAGAACAACTGCTGGTTGTTGTTCTCATCGTTTTTCCTGTTACTGAGCAAGAGTAATGTCAGTTAATAATAAGATCAAATTTTGTCACTGTCAATTTCTGTTCATAACTTTTATTATCTGACAATAATCATTTAAGAAACTTTAGATCTAAATACGTCATTATGCCTGTGATAATCTCGCATCGTGAATATACAGATATGATATTCGTCTATGGCTTCTGCAATGGGGTCGCAATTCAAGCAGTCGCGGAGTACCAGCGTCGTTTTCCAGATAGAAGGGTGCCAGATAGAAGAGTTTTCAACAAGTATTCACTACTGCTGGAGAATCTGGGATGTTTCCAAGTGCGAAAATTGTATCTAAAAGGGAATCGGGACCCAACGTTGAAGTAGAAGAGGCTATACTCAATGCCGTCGAAAATGATCCAAGCTTAAGCACTAGGCGGATTGCAGATACTTATCAAATTACACAATCGTCTGCTTGGAGAAATCTTCACATTAATTGTTTATACCCATTTCATTTACAACGGGTTCAACATTTGCAGGAGGGTGATTTTGAGCTGAGAATGCAACTCCGTAACTGGATTAATGAAGATCGAATGTTGTATAGGTATGTTTTGTTCACTGATGAAGCACAGTTCACGCGTGATGGTATAAATAATCTTCACAATGAACACCGGTGGTCCTATGAAAATCCTCACGTTATAGTAAAACATAATTTCCAACATAAATTTAGCATTAATGTGTGGTGTGGAATGTTAAATGGTCATTTAATTGGCCCATTTATAATAAATAATATATAATAAAATATTTAAACTTTCTTGAAAATCGCCTGCGAAATCTATTAGAAGATGTTCCCCTTAATGTAAGACAAAACATGTATTTGCAGCATGATGGAGCCCCTGCACACTACAGTTTACTTGTAAGAGATTTTTTAAACCAAAACTTTCCAAAACGATGGATTAGTCAGGGAGGTCCGTTTAATTGGCCACCTAGATCGCCAGACCTTAATCCTTTGGATTATTGTCTTTGGGGATGTTTTAAATCACTGGTATATTCCACTAAAGTAAATACAAGAGAAGCATTATTGGATCGGATAACAAACGCAGCACAAACACTAAGAAATGCTCCCGAATGTATCCACAGAGCAACCCGAACTATACACCATAGATCTGACCTATGCTTAAAAGCAAATGGTGGAATTTTTGAAAATTATAAAACGTAACCTAGATTTTATTAAAAACAACTTATCCACAATTTTAATAAAAATTAAATACCTTTTGTTTAGTTTATGTCTAAGGCACTGAATGTGTTAGTCTTTCATTTCAAAGCTTTTGTGCCAAGATGCGTTTAAATTTGGACAAAATGACAAACTTTTAAAATTTTGCGATAAAAAATTACATGCGCGGAAATTGTTTTAAATCAAATATCTCGAAAACGGTTGCTCGTATCCACTTTTAACAGGTATACCTTTTTGACGTAGAAATGGCAAGGGAATAATTTGTTTTACTCAAAAATGTAATACAACACTGTACCAAAAAGTTGTGATTGTTCGAAGGAGTACAAAGACATGTAGGTGGCGCCCCCTACAAGTAAGAGCAATACTAATATTAGATATGAATTTGTCATACCAAAAACCCCCGCATATCAATTTTCACTCCATTATTTACATTATCATAGATTTTATTTAAAAAATAGGAAAATTAAATAAAAACTTTAACACCCTGTATCTCGAGAACTAAGGCCTTGCGGACACTTATTTATATAGACTTTTATGTTAATTTTTTGGTCCTGAATATGTACCTGAAGTATTGACATTTCCTCATGAATCACCCTGTATATATATATATATATATATATATATATATATATATATATATATATATATATCCATTTCTTTTTTCTCATTTATTTTAAGTATTTCGACTCTCAAGTTATTATATGGCATATGTATCTTCAGGTATGCCCTCGTATATCCCAAATAAACCAAGATGTTTATATTAGTTCTGCATTTCTCATCGCAAATAGGAATTTATGTTTTTATTTGTTAAAATTCCTCCGATAAGCGAAAATATAAATCCTTGTTGGTTGCATTTATTTTAACCCGGGTTACCATAGTGATCTTGTAGTGTCAAAAGCCGTTGCATTCTTAATTCTAATTGCAATAAAATGTTCTTAACTCCGACGGATGCAGCTAGAGCGGTGGCTTTAGTTCAAGATGGTCGTAGCCAGTATTATGCAGCTAATGTGTTAGGTGTTAGTCGTTCGGCGGTTCAAAAAGCAGTTCAGCGATTCAATGAAACCGGCAATTTCACAAGGCGGCCAGGTTCCGGTCGTAGAAGGGCAACATCCGAACGAGATGACCGATTTTTGGTAACTTCATGTTTGAGAAATCGGCATGACACATCAGTTCAATTGGCCAATCGTCTGAATGAAGTGAGAAATGTGGATGTAAGCAGGTGGACAGTTCGGCGTCGACTTGCTGAAGCTCATTTAGCATCCAGAAGACCAGCCCTATGTCCACTATTATCCGTAGAACATCGCAGAAATAGACTTGCCTTTGCAAGAGAACACGAAAACTGGAATGACGCAGATTGGCGAAGTGTATTGATCTCAGATGAGTCCAGGTTTACCTTGAGGTCACCAGACGGCCGCGAAAGAGTTTGACGGAGGCAAGGAGAGCGATTTGCTCAGTGCAATATTGCAGAAAGAATAAGCTATCGAGGAGGATCAGTCATGGTTTGGGGTGGTATAAGTTTCGAAGCTCGTACTGACCTAGCTATCGTGGATGGCGGTTCTATGACGGGTGAAAGATACATAACGACCATTCTTGATGAGCATGTGATACCTTTTGCCCCGTTCATCGGACCCAATTTTATTTTCATGGACGATAATGCGCGTCCGCACCGTGCTAGGATCGTCAATGACTATTTAGAAGAGGTGGGAATTGTCCGTATGAATTGGCCAGCTTGCAGTCCTGATCTCAATCCAATTGACCATCTTTGGGACATAATGGGAAAGCAATATCGAGCACGACTACCTCGTCCAAACAACTTGGCTGAGCTTGGTGCGGCTGTTCAGGAAATATGGAGAGAATTGGACCAAACTGACATCCAGAGCTTGATTACCTCGATGCCACGCCGTCTTCAAGCTGTTATAAGGGCCCGAGGAGGAAACACTAGGTATTAAGTATCACTGCATACACCACATTTTTTGTATTACAATTTTTTATTCAAGAAGTTTTGATTATTTTTTTAATTTTCTGTATTATAGCGAATGGCTATATAAAATAAAGATTTATTTTCTGTAAACTATGCGTTTTATTGATATTCAATACGTATTTTTCAATCTATAACTTATTTTAAAGTTTAATATCCAAAGATCTTTATGTTTTATTAAAAAATTCGTATGGATCGAATTTTTTGCACCTGAGTGTATATATATATATATATATATATATATATATATATATATATATATATATATATATATATTGTTAAGTATTTTCTTGGGCATAGGTTAACTCATTGAGAAGCAAAACTACAATTTAATCGATGTTTCGCTCATTATATTGAGCTTTTTCAAGATGTTTTATTTTCTACAATAAAAACATGTAAAGTTAGTACTTAAATTAGTTAAAACATTATTGAAAAAACATCACTCAAAAAAACATTACATTTAAAACAAACTATGATTATGAACACAAAAATACATTTAAAACAACATTAATATTATACAGAGTACATACCTTGGAAACATGTCATGTGTAACATTGACATTCTATTTTTTGATTTTTTACAAGTTACATCTATAAGAATATTATAATTTGCAGTATATGTATATCCAATTGTATATAACATAATACAAAAAGTGACAAATAGAGAAGTAAACGACACTGTTACAATTAGATTATATAATAAAGACTTAAGAAAAATGGGATCTTGCCTCTAAACTACTTTGTAAATAAACTTTACCTAGATAATTTTCGTACAATGTCATTTAATATAAATTTCTATCACATGTTTCTTTTACCATCACCTGTAAACATACATTAAAATTATAATGAAGGTAGTCGGTCAATACCGTTTTATTCACACCGAATGTTCCTTTTTCGAAAATATCAAGTAAAATACTAGATTTTGAGGTTGCACATTTTCACGGCCACTCTGTATACATAAAATTACATAATGGGATAACAAAAGAGATACTTTTTAGCAAATGGAGTTGTAATATTTTAAAAAATTTAAATTTAATAAAATTATAAAACTCGTTGCTTTTATCGCTCTTATACCTGTGTAAAAGGGAAGTATTGTAATCGTGAAAAAATCACCCTCCGAGACTTTTTCATATCTTCACGTTTCAGGGTTCCTAAGTGACGAAAAACATGTTTTCTCAATTCTGTCTGTCTGCGGCGTAGCTGAAAAATTACTTACCCAATTGACCAGGATGACCTGGTAACATTTTGGTAAAAATCCAATATGGCGAAACAAAATGGCGGCTTAGTGAAATATTAAAAAAATATTATTAAAAAACCATTAAGTATTATGTTGGAATAAAGTGTTAATATTTTGGTACGAATCTAGGATGGCAGAACAAAATGGCGGCTTAATAAAATAGTTAAAAATTCAACCTGAATAACCACTTAATGATTTGATTTGAAATTGTGTGCGATAGCTAACTGTGGTATAGAAGTCAAATAGTAAAACTGTAATACTAATTCAAGATGGCAGCCAAATAAAATGTTTGTAATCGTGAAAAAGTTACTCTCTCATTTTTACACATATTTACTTTTTAGCGTCTCTAGATGCCAAAATATGTGTTTTATGAACTCCGTCGGTCCGTCTGTCGGTCTTTCTGCTTGTCTGTCTGTCTTCAGATGGCCTGGTAGGATTTTGATAAAATTCAAATATGGCGAAAAAAAATGGCGGCTTAGTGAAATATTAAAAAAAATTTTTATTACAAATCAATTCATCCAATTTATCTCAAATTTTGCTAAAACATGAATTATTAAATTGGAATCCACTGATTACATTTTGACGGCTTAATAAAATATATAAAAATTCAGCCTGAAAAAACTGCTTAATGGTTTGATTTCAAATTATGTGCCATAACTAATCGTGGTATAGGGATTAACTAGTAAAATCGTGGTACTAATTCAAGATGGCCGAACAAAATGGTGGCCAAATAAATTAACTCTTACTTTTATACATCTTTACGTTTTAACGTCGTTTAATGCCAAAAAATATTGCTTTATCAGCTTCGTTGGTCCGTCTGTCGGTCTTTCTGTCTGTCTGTCAATTCGCGGCATAGCTTAAAGGCTACTTACCCGATTGACTTCAAATTTTGGTCAAAAACTAAGGGTCATATGGGGATGGCTTGGTAAGATTTTGGTAAAAATCCAATATGGCGAAACAAAATGGCGGCCTAGTGAAATGTCAAAAAAGTTATTATTAAAATAAAATGTTTGTAATCGTGAAAAAAATCACCCACTCTTTCAGGGTAATATGGATTTCAATTTAAGGTGGCGAAACAAAATTGCGGTCAAATAAAATTTTTAAAAATCTATGTAAAAAAATCTTGTTCATTTGATTTTGCAGAAAAATTAGATGTGAAAATGACATAAACTGGTACCAATTCAATTCAATGACGTAGCAAAATGGCCGTATGGGTCAATGTAAAAACTACTTATTACATTTTTTTTATTATGCCCAAAAGTCAAGTGTGGCATAAGTAGAAAGCAGTGGCGTGCAGTCCATGGAAGCAAGGGAAGCAGTGCTTCCCCAAAAAAAATTACAAAATATCTTCTAAAATGTAATTTTTGAAATAGGAAACTATTAATTTAGTGTATATTAAAAATGCTAAAATATTATCTTAATTATCAAGCCTATAATAAATGCGGCCTTGACTTCGACCCAGCCACAATAAGAAATCGAATAGAACCTATGCGGGCCGCTAGCTTCTCTACAGCCAAGTCCTGTATGCTTGATTTCCTGTGAATCGAGCCAGAGGTTATTGAACTTTCCACTGGCTGTTTGCAATTTTTGCATTTCAGTCGCGTGCTTTAAGTGGGGGCGGAAGCTATCGTTGGAGTAGATTCTTTGTTTGAACGGCTATCCGTGTGTTGTGTGATACGTACATCGCGTCGTGCATGGTGCGATATGGAAGACAATAATACGGACGTGGATATGTAAATACCGTCAACTTCGGTTGTCGGTAATAACGTTGAAAATGTTGGAGAATTTAATAAAAGTGTGTGTGAATGTGTGGTGCGTGTCTTAATAATAAAGGGATTTTCAACATTAAACTTCGCTGATAAGCTTCAAACAATTTCCAAAGGAAGGGCAAAACTGCCTATGAAAAATTTAACCACAAAAATGAAAAACTGCATTAGACATTTTTATCCGGAAAAACAATACGAACAATTTAAATGGCTAACAGGGTGTGAAAATATAAGTAAATTATTTTGTTGGCCATGTTAAATGATGAAAAAGGTCTCTGGAATAAAACTGGTTTTTCTGATTTAAACAATTTTCATAAAGTTGTAAAAAGACACATTATGTACAAAGCGCATTTGCAGCCCGTCATAAAAGAAAAAGTCTTCGGTAAAACCAGAATTGAACACGCTCTTAATAAACAGTTGGAAACCGCCAACAGAATGAACTAGTCGTTAAAAATAGGCAAATATTAAAAAGACTTATCGATGTTGTTTGTTTTCTCGGACAGTACAAATTGGGATTTAGAGGTCATGACGAAACAAGGATTTCTTCAAATAGAGGAAATCTTCAAGATTTACTTAGTTTAATGGCTAAATATGATGATTGCTTAAAAATCATTTAGAGCAGTCTAGCTTTTCGAGATTGGCGAATGGCGCATTATTCTAAAAAGTTCATTGCTCATATTGTTCTGGACGAAACAACTGATATCACTAATTTTAGCCAATTATCTATAGTAATACGCTATGTTAAAACAGACGGAAGTATTCAAGAGCGATTTTTAAGTTTTAAGAATGTGTTCGAAAATTGTACAGCAGATGCATTATATACCGGAGTTTATAACGTTACTAAATAAATTAATGGAGAGAAAAAATTAGTTGCTCAAAGCTTTGATGGAGCTGCAGTGATGACAGGACAATTAGGGGTTTGCAAGCTAGAGTTCGAGAAACTTTCCCAAGTGCTATGTTTGTCCATTGTTTTGCTCATAAATTAAATTTAGTTTTATCCCAGTCCATCAATCACATTAAAGAGTGTAAAGTATTTTTCTTTACTTTAAGTGGCATGGTTGCTTTTTTTTCCAAGTCAACAAAACGTACACAAGCTTTGGACTCCATTGTCCACAAACAATTGCTCAAAGTAGCTCCTACTTTGTGGAACTATAATGGAAGATTTGTGTTAACAGTATCTGAAAATCGTGAATCACTGATTGAACTATTTGAGAATATAATAGAAAATAATGAAACGTGGGACTCAGAAGCAAAAAATAGTTCGGGGGGTTTGAAACGAGAATTTAATTTTAATTATTTGTTGAACATATTTTCAGAAATATTTCCATTCTCGGCCAATGTTTTTAATATATTACAAACTAAAACAAATAATATTGCTTTTGGCCTAAAAAAGTGGTGGATTTTAAGTGCATGTTAACCCAAAAAAAGATGACTTTAACCTATTTTGGGAGAAAACGATGACGTTAAATGTAGAGCCACAAGTCAAGCATCTTCAAACAGACAAGGTGGGAAATGTTCAAACATCATACAGACGCCTCTTTTAGGAAATAATCGATCAAAAGCAACAAATAAACTATAGATTTAACGGTTTAAATGATTTTAAATTCCTCGAGCTGTGCAATGTTGATGCATTTAAAGGAAAAACTTTTCCAGAAGATGCGTTTAAATCTCTTCTTCATTATGGCCAGTTCTTCGGCCGAGTGTTACTGCGATCTGAACTAAAAGTGATTTACGAAACTGATGACATTAGGGCAAAAAATAACGCTAAGGAACTAATGCAATATTTAATTGACAAGGAGCTGGAAGATGCCTACACCGAAGTGTCGAAATTGTTTGAATTAGTATTGATAATACTTGCCACAAGTTCATCAGTAGAACGTAATTTTTCAACACTTAAACGTGTAAAAAATTTCGTGAGAAATTCAACGGGACAGGAGAGACTTTCGCATACATCGCTGTTGTCCGTTGAAAATAAACTTCTTCAAAATATGTCGGATCATCGATGTTTTTATGATGACGTCATTGACGAATTTGCAAAAAATGACGAAGAATCGAATTACATTACAAATAGAGAAGTTTCTAAAAATTGCTTCCCTTTCTTAAAATTTCACCGGACGTCCCTGGTAGAAAGAAAGTGGTAAAATATTGGTAGGAATCCAATATGAAAGAAAAACGGCTGAACGGATTTGAAATCAAAATATATGGGACCACCAGAGAAACGTCCTCTACAATTTGATGTTTGACTAATCAAAATCGGCCAAGCTCTTTAGACAATATGCGGGATCAAACATAAAGAAAATACAAACAGGTCGAATTAAGTTTCAAACTATTACAAAATCGGACTAATAAATAAGCTGCGTAGCTCCTGCTTTAATTGGTTTTTCCCGGCGAGTCCAATTAATCTAGTGAAATATTCGAAAGTCAATATCAACGGGCAAAAGCCATTAGAGAGACTCCGTTTTAAGTTTATCAACCCCCGAGCGGTATTTGAAATGATTGCGTTTCAAAAGACTTTGATAATTAACAAAATAAGGGAGCCTGGCGAATTTAAGGAATAATTAAACCAGTAATATCGGCCAGACTATGTGCGTACCTTGGATATAATCACCTGAAAGGATTCGGGTACGGTCCCGTTTTAATCTCTGTCGATTTCTTTAAATATTATTCGGTTTTTTATAGAATCCGATGACAAATATTTTCATCTAATCCTGTGATGAATTAGAGTTTGCTAAAATAATAATAAAAATCGATCAGACCAAACTGCTGCACTGCTCCTCATAAAATGTGGATCATTAGAAAAATGGCTTCGATAATAGATCAGACGGCAACGTTCAGGTCCCACTAAATGAGAAATTAATGCGCAATGTTGTCGAGTGTGTTGAGGAAGCCGGCAGACGAGACCGTAGACTATTGGCAAATATAACACTGGCCGACAAAAAAAAACACAAATCAGAATAGCATAATCTAATAGAATGGACCTATCCAAATACGAAAATGACAAATAGATAGTTGTAGCATGTAGGGTTTTCTTGATAGTGTTGTAAAACCATTATAACATTTTCAAATTTATGTATAATTATTTAGTTTATAGTAACACTGAGGCAGTTACTAAATTTGGCTAGTTATATAGTTACTGATTTTTACACAGTGTTCTAACACCATCCTGTCGAATAACTCTACGAGTTGGATTTTTCCAAATTTACGTATGATACACTTTATAAAAGAAAGTTAATAGAATCTTTATTAATAGGGTGTTACTATTGAAAGTGACATATTTTGAATATATAATCAGTTTTAGTTCATAAGATACTGGCCTTCTTTATTAATGACAATAACAATTTTTTCATTTACAATAAAATATTCTGTTTTTTTGGTTTCTTCTTTCAGTCCATTTCACTCACTTGAAAATATCAATTTAACACTTCTAGAAATGGATGTATGGAATGTTAAACAGACATTTTGCTGATGGTTTTTCATTATAATTAAGCCCATTAGTAATCTGAAACAAAATTGAACATATAACTTTATTTAACTGCAAGTTAAATATAACCGTTAAAATATCAAGACTTTTATGTAATTTACATTTTACATACCTCAATATGTTTTATTCATAACTCATTGGATTACATTTTGTAAAGTATTTTCAACTTCTCTAAATTAAAACAAAAGAAATTTGTTTTTGTCAGCCAGCTTTGACAGTGTTGTGTTTTTTCATTTCAGTCACGATTTTGGTTCTGCTCAGGAGCAATTCGCCAGCTCTATTCGGGGACACCGAATGTTATCGGGTTCTTGCTCCCTTCTACTAGTGACGCCAGCAGTGGACTCCACTGTAATTATTATTTTATTGTATGGCATTAGGTTGGCATAAGTCTGAAGTGAGGAAGAATGATGGAGGGGAATGTCGAACTTCTTTGAATTTTCTGGAGCTGATTTTCTCGCCCCTTTCTATTGGCTCTCCTTAAAGGTGCAATATGTGTCCGGCTTTATAAAAGTGCCTCAATGGGCCATTTTTTTTTAAGTACTAAAGTACATGAGTAATTTTTTTTAAAGTGCAGTGCCGTTGAAAGCCTAAGGCCTATTTATGGACATCATCTGGCCCTAAATTTTGATTTGTTTGGTTCCACATTTGATCAACCACGTGGTAAGTCGATTTTCAAATTAGTTTCCTGCTGTGAGCTAATTCGCAATTAACTTTTATAAACAGAATGGCTTCCTGAATTTTGTGTTTTGGCTGTCGGTCCTCGAGAAGCCTTTCTAGATGTCTGGAAATTCCCTTTATTGGTGACCGTTGGCGTCGAAGGAGCCCTCTAGATGACTAGAGGTAAGGCAATGTCTTTGAATAGTTGTGTTGTAAATAACTTGTTTTTGCACATTCCATGTCGATTTTATAAAAACAAAAGATTAAGGTGATCATTAAAATTTGACAGTCTTTACTTTATATAGTTTGTTTGCATTTAAATATCAATATTGATTTCTTCCTAATTGAGTCACAGTCAATTATGTGGCGCCCATTTTATTCTCGAAAGGTGTACCCGAGAACCTGCAATCTACAGCTCTCCGAAAAGATGACTGGCTGCCGTTCGCATGTATTGGTAAGTTCATAGGGACTTTACGCCATACCATATCGAATGTTACGATACTTGTTACGTAAAATTGACATCGTCCAGCAATTTTCTGATTTGTGGCCCAATAAAAATGCGTTCTTTTAATTTGGCATCACTTAACTGAGGAAAGACTTGTCTTATGTATTTAAATCCATCACCATCTTTATTCAAAGCCTTCACAAAGTTTTTCATCAGCCCATAATGTGAAGAGGACATTTTTGGGATCAACAAGAGGTATAAATTTAACGTTTGAGATCCCGGTTGAAATTCACTTCTTTCTGGACAAATTTTTGTTACATAATGCTGATTTATTGAACGACTGTCCCATAAACAAAGAAAACAGCAATATTTTGTAAATTCTCCCTGCTGAAGTCCCACTAAAATTGGTCTCATTCGCAGATTTCGAAAGGCTAAATGAATTGCCTCTCGAAGTTTTGTTATGCCATCATATCTTGTTTTATATACATCATTTTATATATAGCCCTATGAAAAAAAATCTAAAATTGAGAGAGCTAGAAATCGTGGAGGCCATCTAACAGCTCCGTTGGTACCTATCCATCTTTGAGGAAAGTTATTATCAAGAAATTCCCTTAAGAGCCTTGAATTGTGACTTGGAGCACCATCTTGCTATAGGTAAACAGCATTATATTGGGCTAATGGAATCTTTTCGAGTGGTTCTGGAGTAACTAAAATAAAGGATTTGTAGTATCTACGTGCTGTAAGAAATCCTTCAAAAATCCTATAAACTATATGTCTGCACAAAATAAAACATGACACCCCAACTCCAAAGCGTCTGTGTTGTGCCCTTTTAAACATTAAATGCTGATTTTCACTATGCCAGTTCCTGGTATTGTGACGATTAAATATTCCCGCACTTGAAAAAAGCATTCGTCTGACCAGATAACAATAATCAAATACATCGTTAGCATCGATTTGTTGTAAATACCACTGGCAAAACAGTGCCCGGCGCTCGACATCGGCAGGATGCAAAAACTTTCATAGCCATAGTAGCTTACTTACCTTTGGAAATATAATTCCGCGGCATTCTCAGAATTTTCATTACTCTTTATAAAACATACTAGCATATCATATTTTTCATAGTTTTTATACGCTGCCATTATTCGAAGAAATTGATAAATATCAATTAAATAAAAATGCTTAAAGAACGTTTATAAACCAAAAGCCGATCCAAAAACTGATGAGATAGACATTTATTTTTATATAATAAAATAAATAATAACCATAGCCTACTATTAAATTACTACTATTAAAATTGTCATTTATTTGAGTGTTTCTGAGAAGAAGTGCATACTATTATATATTTTTGAAAATGTAAAAAAAGACTTATTTTATGGTTTATAAATATACAGGGTGTTCCATTTAAAAAAATATAGTAGGGTCCGACAACTTTTTGACCTGACCCTGTATACTAATTCTGAAGGTGGAATTGAGTACGGGAAAAGTTATGTAAGCAACAGTGTTCACATTTTCGATAAGTTATCTGATACTTGAGATACGAGGGATGCCTGAAAATGCGACATTTTCAATTAAAGCCTGTATCTTAAAAAGTAAAAGGGCTATGAAAATTTTGTTAACGGCATCTTTAGTTTTACGAATACCTCAACTTTCTATCTAAAAAAATAACCCCGCTAAAGTACCCAAAATGGGACACCCTGTACAGGGTGAGTCATTATATTTTGACACCTACCTACAGGGTTTATTAACGAAGATAGAGAAAAAGTGTAAATATAAAAAGTGTAAATATACACAATCTTTATTTTTGGTTTCTTTTAAACCGTCATATATATCCGTTATGATAAAAAAAACAAACGGCTATCGCATGCCTATCTATATATTTATATATATATATATATATATATATATATATATATATATATATATATATATATATATATATATATATATATATATATATATATATATATTCAAAATTAATAAAAATATTGTCTAAATAAGTTCACGAGTTGGGCTGTGTATGAGCTAGGTGAAAATATATACAGTGTGTATCAGCCAAATGGAATAAATTCGATAATAAATAAATGGGGGCGTGTTCGGAAAAACGCTTGGACCTGTCGATTGGTATTTTTAGTTGCTCATTTTCTCCAATAAAAACTTTTTATACAGGGTGTGTCTTGTAACAGTGGCCAATGCCAACTTTCTTTTTTCCTGATTTCAATCATATATATAGCAATATTGTTTTCCGCTCTGTTATGCTGATTACAAAAAGACTTAACCATTTAGGTCTTCATATTAAGAATGTAAGCAAAAACCATTTTAGCGTTCCTTTTTATTGATATGGAACAAAAAGAGCCAGTTTTGTTTACTTTTAAGTTTTGTTTACTTTTGTGTAAAATGCCTGGCCTTTCTCTTTGCAAGACAGTAGTTGTCAGTGTCAGTGTCATAGTCTTTTGAATTTCGTTAACTGCATAATACCTAATATCAGAAAAATGGTTCATTTAACAGAGATGCATAAAATAACAATTCAACAAATGATTGGTTATGGAGATAACACACGAACACAAGTGGAAGTTGCTCGCTTATTTCATGAAAAATTTCCAAATTTGCCGCATATATCCCAAGGGACAATTAGTAAAATAGAAAAGCAGTTTCGCGAGCTTGGACCAGATAAAAAAATCAGACTGCCAATTCAATAAATGATGATTCTAAATTCATTTTTTTCGGCAAACCAATTTTCTATACCGTCAATGCCTTTTCATATTCCCATTCGTTGATTATTATAAAATTTTCTCTAGGGAACTTATTTTTGTGAACAAATGATGGCTATGTTAGAAAACAATGTTATTCAATTAGAATAAACTTCCTTCTACTCTTTCTGCAGCTCCTTTAAGTTCTGGTGGGGTATTAAGTGAAAAAACGTTTATAAATCTGCATTCCCATTGAGACAAATCCCAGTTCCACAATCTGAGCCTTACGATCATAACACCCCATTTTGAATCCCATTTATTTCAAAATTAATAAAAATATTGTACAAAATAACCCCTCGACTTAGCTGACTTAAGAAGACGCATAACGCTTGGCTCGGTGTATGAGATGCTAAATAACGTTAGAAAAATTTCTATATAATTAGGAATTTGCCAAGACGTTCGCGGCGAGCATATCAACAGTTCCTAAATTAACTTTTTACTTTTGTTTATACATTATAAAGAAATAAATAATTTTATTTTTTTAATCTTAATTTTTGCAATAAATTTGAAAACACTTAATATTGCCGAAATAGTTGAAGATAGTTATAGGACATTGAACATAAAATATGTTTAGAATCTCCTAAAGAATCCAAAAATTAAATAATTTCCGGGGTGTTGCATTTGAAATAAGAAAGTTGGCATTGACCACTGTTACAGGACACACCCTGTATAAAAAGTTTTTATTGGAGAAAATGAGCAACTAAAAATACCAATCGACGGGTCCAAGCGTTTTTGAACACGCCCCCATTTATTTATTATCGAATTTATTCCATTTGGCTGATACACACTGTATAATCTTCTCCCTTAGGCTATCAGTACTTCCTCCAATAAATCCATGCTTATCAAGCTACAATGCTGTGGGAGTAATGGTAGCATTTCGGTTTTTTTCAAATATTCCAATGAGTTTTGTGTTCTTGCCGTCATTGTATGATTTTTGCCGTATGCCATCTAAAGTGTTTCTTACTGATAAGAATAAAAAAAAGCTAGAGGCCGCAGATAAATATTCATTAGTCTGGAAATACACAGGTACAATATCCAGGCCATATGCAGTAATTAATAATTGTCCTATATTTGTCAAAAAAATATTCATAAACTTTTATAAGGTACGGGAGGGTAATAAGGCCCAGCGGAAAATAAGGCCCACACTTAAATTTCCCGCCTAGGGTGCAAGAAGCGTACTCTACAAAAATCGGCGGTTCACCGAATTCAGTTGAGAGCGACTTGTCCACATGTACTCGTGTTCCTGACCTTTATCCAGCTTTTATCGAGTAGCGAAAAATAAGTGAAGGATATTTGTAATTTATGTTTAAAGGTAGGTCCATAATTTTTTGATTACGGTGTAGAATTTATTATTTTTGTTAATTTTATTAAGAAATGCCTCTAACAGGCGTGACATTTTACCTGGTCGAATGGGAGGTTATGCTTTTGTTTTCTAGTAATTATGATTTACGTTTAACATATTCACGACTGGAAATAAAGCCCGGGCTTTATTTCCTGAAATCTCTCTGCCGGCCTTATTTTCGAGTTAATTACTTTCAGAATAGGTAGTTTGAGTAGGTATTATTATGTTTCAGATGGCTAGATATAAATGCAGAGAAATACGTGCCAATTGAAGAGGCTTTAAGACTTTTAAAACAAGGGCACTCCCAAAGAGAGGTAGAACAACGAACCGGGATTTCTCGCCGTATATTAAGAAACCATTTGAAGAGTAACCTAACATCGGGGAACCTTGGACGAAAGCCAGTTTTAACTGTAGATCAAGAATTGGATCTAGAAAACCGAATAATTCTATTAGCAAATGTAGGAGTACCTCTTACTCCAAAAGCTCTACGGAGCTACTACAGAAAAGGGGAAAAGAAATTGTTGGCAAAGATTGATACACTGCGTTTTTAAAACGGCACCCTCGTATCAGTAAACGAAAAGCGCAATCAATGAGTCCAGCAAAGTCTCAAAAATTGAATCAATATATAGTGAAAGATTACTTTGCGAAACTAAACTCTTGACTTAAAGACTTTGATTTTAAATATAAACCCGATAAAATATTTAATATCGAAAAGAAAGACTGCTGTTTGACATTGCATCACCAGCAATCAGTTTTGGCATTGAAAGGATCGAAAAGAGTTCATCTTGTATCTCAAGAACATGCTGAGAACGTCACAATTGTTGCATGTGTTATATATATATAACTATATAACTTGCCGATTGGTTCATCGGTTTCAATGAGTCCAAAAGGAAGCATGACATCGGAATTGGTTTGCAAATGGCTTGATCACTTTGCAAAGTTTAAGCAAGCTGGAAAAGTTTTACTCATATTCGACGGAGCCGCATGCCACCTCGACTTTACAATTGCAGATAAGGCAGAGGAATATGATGTAGTATTGCTTTGCTTCCCAAGCAATACTACCTATGAACTGCAGCCCTTAGACAAAGCCGTGTTTAGATCTTTTGAACACTTCTGGGACCACGAACTTTTAAAATATTGGAATCAAAATCCAGATCGTCGTTTGACAAAAGATAGGTTCGCAGGGGTTTTTACACCAATTTGGGAAAAATGCATGACGGTGGCAAACATAACCAGTGGATTTAGGAGTACCGGTATATACCCATTTAACTCCAGCGCCATACCTGAAGAAGCCTTTGCGCCATCAACACTGTCTAGAAGAATCGGTGAAACAGATTGCTTTTCTGACGACGACGTATCGCTTCCAGAAGTACGCCGGAATATGATTGGTGATAAGGAAAAATGTGAAAATGTCACAAAAACCATCGACCCAGACCAGGACCATCAGGTATTTAACAAAAAAAAAATCTCAAAAGCAAATTTCACTGAGAAACAACAGGAAAATGCGGTATTGTTAGATTTGCCTCGCTTGCAAGAAAAAACTTTTAAGGATATTTTAAAGACACCAGATCTTCCTCAAAGGGGAATCCAAACAAGAAAAAAAGCTATTAATTACAAATCGCAGCGTGTAACTAAGGATTTATTCAACAAAGAAGGCATTCAAAGAGGATCAGCAAATTCCACCATGATCAAAGGGAAATCTGTTGTTCAACCAAAGGTGGGGATGAGTCTTGGTATTGTTATCTTTGTGATTCAAATAGGCAACTAGACATGCTTTCCTGTGGATACATGAAGAATGTGCTGGTTTGATTTCAGATGATGAAGATGATTTTATGTGCGCGAATTGCGATAAGTCTGAAAATAAGGCCCAGTAACGTTTTTTTTAGTTTTATAATAAAATCAGATTTGTTCGCTAGTACGTAAGAGCACAGTTTTAAGGAAAATTAAGATATTTTTGAATATGGGCTTTATTTTTCGCCCAATCTGAAAATAAGGCCCAGTGACATTTTTTTTAAATCTCGGTTTTCTGTTTTTAGTTTTATAATAAAATCAGATTTGTTCACTAGTATGTAAGAGCACAGTTTTAAGGAAAATTGAGATATTTTTGAATTAGGGCTTTATTTTTCCCCCAATCTGAAAATAAGGCCCACTGAATTTTTTTTTTAAATCTCGTTTTTCTGTTTTTAGTTTTATAATAAAATCAATTTTTTTACTAACGTTTAACAACATAGCCTTATTTTTTTTCAACATTAAAATAATCGGCAAGGAATGTCTGGTTATGGAATAAAATACAAAACAATATTAGGTGGGCCTTATTACCCTCCCGTACATTACAATAAAATCAGTTTAAATTTTTATAAAAATCACCCTTTTAATATTTTTCCGTTAATAAAGCATACAATTCTCAGTTCGACTGCTGAAATAGTTAATTCCGATCCAGCTTTAGATACTATTGAATTTACAAAAATATCATTCCATATGAACTAGCTCAAATTAACTGCCAAGGGCGCCCGCAGGAGGGCGGTGACAACATTCAAACACGGAAGAGTGGTGTGATTATAATGTAAGTTCAGCGATTAGAGGACATTTTCCAAAATACGGTGAGGGGGGCAAGTGCCAGACCACTTATGAATGGCCTTGGTAACTGCATTCAATAGAATAGCAGTTACATTGCTGATTTATTTATTTAAATGACGTGTATAATCGATGATTACCACAACCACCCATAAAACATTATATCCAACTCCCAATAAGCTAAAAATCATTACACTGGGATGTTCAGTGGTGAAAAAAAAACATATTTTTATTTGAGAAGGCTGGCAAAAGATACAAAATTACTCTGTTTCATGACTTTTTAAAATATAATTTAGATATATACATACATAGAACAGAATAGCAACTGAAACACAATAGACCTTTTAAACCTCAATACAAGTTACGAATTAATATACCCAATGAATGAATAATTATTAAAAATAAAATATATACTACTTGTGAGTTGTTTATATAATAAAGATGTGAATCTTTTATTTATCATACAGGACATAACTAAAATTCCTGTCAAACGTTTCTTCCTGGCGACTAACCAGGTTTCATTTGGTAATTGGCCTACTGTTTTCTGGCATATTTCAGAAGTTTTTTCTTCCTATCAATAATCTATGGTTTTTACCCCATCTGTTACGGATATATTCTGGTATGGAAATATTAGCAATGTAGCCATATGATGACACAACAATTGACCTCTAGGGCATTTGCACATAGATTCCTCTATCATTTATCAAGTTTAATCTGCAAGTAGCAAATTCAAAAATATATTATTGCCAAAGTATATTAAAATCAGTGAAAATGTTTTCAAAATTAAATACTGTTTTAACACATTAAAATTTTTCTACAATATGTATGTGCTTAAAATATACAGTGTGTATCAGCCGAATGGAATAAATTCGATAATAAATAAATGGGGGCGTGTTCGCAAAAACGCTTGGACCCGTCGATTGGTATTTTTAGTTGCTCATTTTCTCCAATAAAAACTTTTTATACAGGGTGTGTAACAGTGGTCAATGACAACTTTCTTATTTCAAATGCAACACCCCGGATATTATTTAATTTTTGTATTCTTTAGGAGATTCTAAACATATTTTATGTTCAATGTCCTATACCTCTCTTCAACTATTTCGGCAATATTAAGTGTTTTCAAATTTATTTTTATTTTATTTATTTCGAATTTATTATTATTCATGAAAGTGGCTCTGGTTACTGAACTATTTATTTGATTACAAAAATTCGCTACAACACACTCAATACTTATTTACCATTTAGGTCTTCATATTAAGAATGTAAGCAAAAACCATTTTAGCGTTCCTTTTTATTGATATGGAACAAAAAGAGCCAGTTTTGTTTACTTTTAAGTTTTGTTTACTTTTGTGTAAAATGCCTGGCCTTTCTCTTTGCAAGACAGTAGTTGTCAGTGTCAGTGTCATAGTCTTTTGAATTTCGTTAACTGCATAATACCTAATATCAGAAAAATGGTTCATTTAACAGAAATGCATAAAATAACAATTCTACAAATGATTGGTTATGGAGATAACACACGAACACAAGTGGAAGTTGCTCGCTTATTTCATGAAAAATTTCCAAATTTGCCGCATATATCCCAAGGGACAATTAGTAAAATAGAAAAGCAGTTTCGCGAGCTTGGACATGTGAGGCAGATAAAAAAAGCAGCTGTCAATTCAATAAATGATGATACTAAATTGGATATTATGCTTGAGTTTGAGAAAAACCCACATATTTCTAGTCGACAAGCCGCCGCAATGTTCGATATTAGCCATTCGTCGATTATTCGAACATTAAAAGAAAATAAAATGCATCCCTATAAAGTGATACCAACTCAGGAGCTCATGGAAGATGATTATGATAGGAGAACTTATTTTTGTGAACAAATAATGGCTATGTTAGATAACAATGTTATTCAATTAGAACATGTTTTGTTTTCGGATGAGTGCACCTTTACACTTCACGGTCATGTAAATCGTCAAAATTGCCGCTATTGGTCTAGGGAAAATCCTCACTGGATCAGCGAAGAACATACTCAATATGCTGAAAAGGTTAATGTTTGGGCAGGAATTGTTAGGGATCATATCATAGGCCCCTTTTTCATTGACGGCAATTTGAATGGCGATAATTATTTAGCACTGCTCCAAAATAATGTCGTGCCAACTTTGACAAATTTGTATCCGGATCCAGCAAACCCACAAGTTCCAGCGAATATGATATGGTTTCAGCAAGATGGAGCACCGCCTCATTACCAAATTAATGTCCGGCAGTACCTCAACGGAATATTTCCAAATCGGTGGATAGGGAGACGAGGATCGATAGAATGGCCAGCGCGATCCCCTGATCTGACGCCATTAGACTTTTTCTTTGGGGACATATTAAAAATGTTGTATACAAAACTAAACCCCTCGACTTAGCTGACTTAAGAAGATGAATAACGCTTGCGATTAGATCGGTCACGCCTGAGATGCTAAATAACGTTAGAAGAAATTTCTATTTAAGATTAGGAATTTGCCAAGACGTTCGCGGCGAGCATATTCAACAGTTCCTAAATTAACTTTTTACTTTTGTTTATACATTATGAAGAAATAAATAATTTTATTTTTTTATATAGGACATTGAACATAAAATATGTTTAGAATCTCCTAAAAAATCTAAAAATTAAATAATATCCGTGGTGTTGCATTTGAAATAAGAAAGTTGGCATTGACCACTGTTACAGGACACACCCTGTATAAAAAGTTTTTATTGGAAAAAATGAGCAACTAAAAATACCAATCGACGGGTCCAAGCGTTTTTCCGAACACGCCCCCATTTATTTATTATCGAATTTATTCCATTTGGCTGATACACACTGTATAAAGAACACTTACCTCAAACCTTCTAAACATGATCTCTATTATACTTAGAAGGGCATTCCCTTTGATTATAGGAAGTTCCCCATCAAAACCATGTCTTTCACATGGTTTGAATCTAGTACGTTTTCTTCTTCTTTGCAAAAACTTGAGAACCTGATAACTGATTTCGTTGCTATAACAGACTAAAAAGTAAAAAAGGAGTTATAGCCAAAATACACATAACTATTATGGTTATTTAAGTAAACATCAAGCTTTATTTACTAGAAATCGACAATATACACTTGTAGTTATTCGTAAGTATACTTACATGTAACAAAAACTAAAAATTCATTTGAAAAACCAGGAAAAAAGAACTTACTTTACGAATAATCAATGTTAACAAACTTCGAAAAGTGAACATTGACATGACAGTGCCTAACAATATGGCCACCGTCACTTCACAACTCCAGCTGTTCATTGCGGGAAAAATTACTTATGATGACTTATCGATGCCCTCTTCCAAGCTTTCTAGTAGAGTCGGTATTGCGTGAACGCGTCTCTGGTACCAGTGACAACATATATGAAAAACGTCAAAACAGAAAATGACACATTTTGGTATTTTAACTAATTTTTTTTATTTTCAAAATAAAATATTGTTCCTACTTTTTGATTAATGGTGTGGTTGTAAATAAAATAGTATACAAACATCGTAGGGAAGATTTCATTATTGTCTCGAGATGTAATAAATCTCTCGACAGTAATGAAACAATTTCCTACTCGTTATTTAATATATTATTCCTAAACTAATCCTCATTTAATAATTTGTTTTAAAACAATTTTTCATCCCAGTTCAATATAGTCAAAAACAGTGTTATCGTGCTGGTCATACGATTTATCAACGACAAACTTTTATAGTTTGTTTTTCTTTTTATACGTGTAATCATATCCTCCGCATAAAATCCGGAAGATGAATTAGATAGACCTATGTTATTTTCATATGAAAAAAGAGGATAAACATATAAATACCAGCAGTTGCAAAAATCTTTGAGCGATGTCACTTCAAAGTCAGATTGACAAGTCAATGACAAAATAAGTAATAGAAAACAATTTTCGGGTTTTTTGCATCCACAAGCGAAAAAAATGGTACTAAATCTAATAAAATATTACAAAAATGAAAATTCACTGGCCAATATCCAAGAGACAGTAGCAAAAGATCTGGGAATCGGTATAAGGACTTTGCAGAAAATTGTGCATGAAAAAAAGCATAATTTACTACCGAAAAAGATTAAGAAATGTACACGAAAAAAGCCAAAGACAGAAGACTTAAGTGACAATGTAAAAATGGATGTGCGTAATACAATTTACGATTTATACACATCAAAAACTAATATAACCCTTCAAGTTTTAAAAGAAGCTTTAAAATATCGAGGCATATTGGAAATTGGACTAAAATCGTTGTCAAAATTGATAAAAATGTTGGGTTTTCGATATAAAAAGGACTGTAATCGAAGATTTTTATACGAGGTGCCACATATAGCAAGTCAGCGTATCCAGTTTTTAAAGAAATACGTGGAAAATGTTAATTCAAAATTTAGAAAAGTGGTATTTGAAATTTTCTAATGGAAGTGGTTCGAAATCTTGACAGGACGAGTCTGTAAAAAGTGTCAAGAGAAAAAAGGGATGTAGGACGGGAAAACGGTTCATCATTTTGCATGCAGGTTCTTCAACAGGTGCAAGTTTACTGTTTTCTTCAACATCCAAAAGTATGGACTACCATGATAATATGAACTGTGAACTGTTTGAAAAGTGGTTAAAAGAATAAATGATTCCAAATTTAGATGCTCCATCTTTAATCATTCTGGACAATGCATCTTATCATTCAAGAATCTTAAATAAACAACCTACTTCATCCTGGAAGAAAAGTGATATTTATGACTAGCTAATAAAACAAAAACAAAATCCTTTACCCAATATGCTGAAACTAGAACTTCTTTTAATGGCAAAATCTATTAAAAAACCAACAATATATGCCGTAGGTGAAATATTACGGGAAAATAGACATGAGGTTTTACGACTGCCGCCATACCATTGCCAGTTTAACGCAATAGAATTAATATGGGCTGGGGCAAAATCATATTACGAAAAACACGTGAACGATGGTCTTACATCAGATGAAGTGCAAATTGTTTGGCAAGATTCATTAAATTATATTACGCCAGAATACTGGAAGAAATCTGTGGAACATATGGAGAAATTAATATGGGATTGGTGGAATCTAGAACGAGTTCTAGATGTCGAAATAGCACCAATGATCGATTATTGCGCCATTTGAGGACGACTCAGAAGATGAGGAATTTTTTTAAGATTATATTTTTTAGTCTATAATTTTAAAAACTTTCTGAAGGATTATATTAGTCTTTGACGTGTATAAATCATAAACCGCATTATGAATATCCATTTTTGCGTTGTAACTTAAGTCTTTTGCCTTTGGATTTTTTCGTGTACATTTCTTAATCTTCTTCGGAAGTAAATTATGTTTTTTCATGCATAAGTTTCTTTACATTCCTTATATCGATTCTCAGAGCTTTTGCCACTGGCTCCTGGATATTAGCCAGTGAATTTTAATTTAAAATTTTTTTTATTAGATTTGACACCATTTTTTTGCTTACTTTTTTAGTACATTTGTAATTTTGTAGGCAATAAATAAATAATTATAGAATACTTGTTCCAATTTTAAAGCGTGTTTAAAATAAGTAAATTTTTTTATTAATTATAAAACAAAATTTGATATGTAAAAATCGGTAAAATCGCTTTACCGGAAACTGGGGGCTAACGAAAAATACAGGCTATTTATTTATAGCCTGTAATTGCCGCATGCATGGCCCTTAATTTTAGAATGAAACTTCAAGAAATCGGATAAGTAGTTTTTTAGCTATGCCGCGAACAGACAGATTGACGGACAGACATAGCTACAGACAGACGGAATTTGAGAAAACATGTTTTCCAGCATCTAGGGACGCTTAAACGTAAAGATCTGAAAAAATCTCACGAGGGAAGCGACAACTAATTATCTTGTGTTTTTCACAAAAGTGTATAATATTTTTGCAAAATAATTTTTTTTGTTCTCACAATACAAAAAAAAACAAGTTTTCTTTGCATAGGGGTGACCCGCATTTAAATAAATGACGCTGTATAAGTGTTTAGATTTTTAGGTCAAGCGGAGCTTATAATTTTTGGTGATTGATAAAAAAATCTCACTTTCATTAAGTGGCTGTATAAACAGAACATATCCTGATTGTTCCACTGATTCGAACCACCTTCCAACTTTATTAAGGCGCTTGCCATTTTGTGTATTTTTGTTTTTGCCAACCAAAAAATTTTAACCAAATACATATTTAGCGAATTTTCTTATTTAGTCCCTCGGCATTTAATATATAAAATAATATTAAGTGGCTATCTTTATAATATTGCGTAATATGATAAAAAAAACTATTTTCTTTCTCCTTGTATATTTGTAAATAGCCCATCGAGATTTAATAGCTCGATAAAAGAATCACACAACATTTTGGTATTCACTGTGTTTTCTGATTTGATTCATAATATTGGTGACCTTTGGACCCGCACGATAAGACCGCATTCGACTATATAAGGTCGAAAATCCAGTAGCGAAGAAGAAACACAAAAATGTTTTAATTAAAAATTTACCTTGAAAGAGAATTAACCGGGAACATTTGTCTGCAATAATCCCTTAAATATCCACCCGGGTAAAAGTACGTTAAGTAAAAGCGAAGTGAAAAACCCTATAAAAACAAGCCACTGTACACGGAAACATGCTAGCATATCTCCCGAATAGAATTAAAGGGTTTTACGCGGTTTATGCTAAACCGCTTTCTCTCACTTTTCAGTTCTTAGCCAACTTGTAGAGTATGATAAGGTTTTTTGTTGTGCTTGTGTCTCGAGGGTAGACTGTTAAGTTGTCCTTATTTAAATTTGCAAACGAATTCATTGGAATTGTTTATCCGAAAAATAAGCTTACATTTCATGTAAACTACTGGACAAATAAAATTGATAATGAAACTATTCACTGAAATTTCTGAAGCAAATATTGTCGTAATGAGAAGATAGGTGTACTTTCTGCAAATCTCTAAAATGTAATTAGATACTCGAAGATACTAGTTATTTTATGAAAAATAGTAGCTAGTTCTTCGTTACTTTCTAAAAGTAACTAGATATTTCAACTAAGTTACTTTGAGAGTAACTAGCTGAAAAATAACTAGTTACTAGTAATTATTTACTTTCAAAGTAACTAGTTACTTAAGAAGTAACTGGTTACATTTTAAGGGTATCAAGTTATTTTCAAGGTAACGTGGTTAAAACATCGTGTTCAATGTCAAGTTACTTTGGAATGATGACTCCCTTCCTTCGGAAGCAACAAGTTTTTCGTTTTACCTCTGTTGTATGAGTAAATCGTTCCTTTGGTCATAAACAGGGTGTCCCAAAAGAACCTAGCAATAATTAAGAAATACATAGATTTGATTAAAATATCGCGATTTAGTCATACTTGCCTTAGTCCAAAAGTTAATATTAAGAAAGATAATAATATCCCTAGTTTTTGAGATATTAAAGTGAAAATTGGTGATAACTGATTTCTCATAACTAGTAATAATAATACGCTGTAACAGAATAGGCTATATCAACGGTATAGAATATATATTTTTATATATTCTAAATATAATTGAAACAATATTTTACTAAAACTATTGGTTCTCACGTTAACGCTTAAACAGGGTTGATTATTTCAAAGGGATTATAAGTGGATTTGTCTAATATTGGTTTAAAGAATTTTAAAACCTAAACAAAGTAATAAATATCATATATCCCCAAAGGCTACATTCAATTAATATTTGCATCAAGTTAAATTAAACGGGCCAAAGAAAGATTCCCATGAGGCAGGGGTCATATGGGACTATGAACTCTCGAACAGGAAGGTATAAATTGTAACCTTTTAAGAAATTTTATACATAAATCTGTCTATACAGTCTAAAATATAGCCTTTGGGATATATGATATTTATTACTTTGTTTAGATTTAAAATTCTCGAGACTAATATTAGACAAATCCACTTAAATTCCTTTGAAATAATCAGGCCTGTTTAAGCGTTAACGTGAGAACCAAGAGTTTTAGTAAAATATTGTTAAACCCAGAAGCACATCTTCCGTATTTTCTCAAAACCAAGAACAAGAACAAAACAGATGTGTGTTAAAGAGAGATCAACAATAAATAGGCGAACAAACACACAATAAAATGATCTACCTTCTACTAACAGGCGACCCAATGTCGGAACACTTTGAGCTTTTAACACCACAAAACATCAACCCAAACAACAAAGCATCATTAAAAGAAGTATCCGGTGAGCAGCGTAACGGTCGAGGACGCTGCGGGAAAGAACAGCTCGAACCAAACGATCACGACCAAGCAAAGGAAAATAGACCCACCAAAAGTGTTTTGCAGGCTAAGCTGGCACCCACCAAGGTGGGAAAGGCAGGGCAATGCATGAGCCGCATTACAGAATCGAGCGAACCGATCATGCGCTGACAAAATGGATACACAAATACATCTGACACAGATGCTAGCCAAACACAACAACTTGAGTCACATGCCTGCAACTTCCAAGGCATGTAAACCCAGGAAGGGGTTAAAACGGACAGACGAAATTATTCGAACGGTGATGCATTCCTATTACACAGCTACCAAACTTGAGACCATTTCTTCAGGATACGGACATAAACTGCATACAACAGAGAGTAATAGAACAGAAAAGAGTCATCACTAAGACCAGTAAGCTCACTCCACTCGCATTGCAAAACATCAAAACCATGGTAGCTGCTGAACTAAACATTCATCAACCAAACATTGAGGACAGTGGGACAGATGCCGAACCGATCCCATATACAAACCAGCCCAACTTTGCTCAAGAGGATCTGCAACCTCACTCAATGCTCAGTAGGGGCGAAGCTCCCAGCAACAACTCAAGATAGATGATAAGCACCATACAGCGCACAGGGCAAGTGAATCATTCGCTCAAAGCATCATCCACCCAGCTACACCTCGGACAATTTTTCTCACAAGCAAACAAAGTAGAAATGGAGTCACATCTAAACAAACGGTCAGGCTCCGATCCTACAACAAGAGATTCTATTCCTCGTGTAATCTTCAAACGGGACACACATAAAATCCTAAAGACCAGCAACGAACACATAATTCCCGAGTACATAACGAATGCGAGCACAATTGAGGACATTCATACAGTGATCTACTCAGCAGCTATAACCACGCTAACACAGAACAATCAAATACCCCCGCCACGACACAGAAACACCAACAGCATAAAACCAAAATTCAAATAGGAGATAATTGGGACATCTTACTCAATTTATGAACGGCAACAAGTCAAAACGTATGACACAAAGTGTAAAGAAAATCAAATATACATCTCCTGATCACACGCTTATAGAAATCCTTGCAATCCTGATGCAACAATTATCCATGTATGATGCAAGACTCCGAAGATACAAAGAGTCAAATGAAAGAAAGGACGCTAACAACCTGTTTCGAAAAAGCGAAAAACAAAGTTTTACCAAAAAAACATGAGCAATGAGGAGGCGCGAGAAACAGAACCACCGACCAAACAAGAAATCACAGAATACTAGAAAAGCATTTGGTCAGAACCGAAAGTAAACAATAATAACGCTTCATGGATTAAAAACTAGAGAAGTGCTGGAATCGATAACATTCATAACTTCTGGTGCAAATAGTTTACTTCCACACATGAAGCTCTCACTCGCCAAATTAATGAAATTATTTTAAAACCTGGCGCACTCCCTAGCTTTCTAACCCAAGGACTAATATACCTTAATCCCAAAAACTCAAACACTAAGATCATCACAGCTACAATTACCAGGAGAATAGAACATCTATCAAATCAGAGCTCAAGATGGAATTTAAAACTACTAAAAACTAAACTGAAATCCAGAAATCTAACGAAAGCTTTTAATACCTTCGCCACGCCGGTACTTACGTATTCGTTTGGTGTCATTAAATGGTCACACACAGTCATAGAAAACATTCACGTTCTCATACGCTCTGAATTCACTAAACACACCAAGTTACAGCCCAACGCATGCAAGGAAAGACTCCCCATCCCGAGAAAAGAAGAAGGGAAGGGAATTATGGATTTACAATCGCTAAATAAAAAACAAATTTACGATCTCAGAAAATTTTTCCACAACAAACACAGTAACCTCCACAAACCAATAGTGAAGGCAGACAAGAATTATACACCGCTCGACCTGTCTCAAACGAGCTACGTAGCAGACGCACACAGTTACCTCCGATCACGACTAGAAAAGATGAACACCTGGTCTGAAAAACACTCCACGGAAGACACACATATCACATAAAGCAAGACCACATACATAAAAAGCTTTCATATACGCGGTTAAAGGAAGGGCAGCTGTTCCCCCAAACAGAAGGCCTCCTGCTAACCATCCAGGACAAAGTCGTAGCAACCAGAAACTACCAAAAGCACACAACCATTGAAGACAACTCGTAGATGTCATCAGCAGAGAGAAACGATCGATCACCTAACGAGTGGATGTAGAATAATGGCCGGAACTGAATACACCGCGAGACACAACTCGGCAACGAAGGTCGTTTATCAAGCATTAGCCACAACGTACAAACTAACGGAGAACACAGACCCTTACTACGATTATCACCAACATCCATACTTGAAAACAAAGACTGCAAGCTCTATTGGGACATCTACACAGATAAAACAATCCCCGCAAACAGACCCGATATCACCTTTCAATCCAAAAAAGAAAAGATAACTTATTTAATTGACATGGCTGTCCCCAACGACGAGAACATCCAAGCGAAATACAGTGAGAAGATCGTCAAATACACCCACTTAGCAAAAATAAAAAGGCTGTGGAAACTGGAAAGAGTCATCATTGTTCCTCTCGTCAATTAGGACTTAATACAGACATTCACAGGAACATCCAGAAATCGGTTATTTTGAAAACATGTAGCATCGTTAGATCATTTCTTAATACACAATGGACAACTACAGGAATACTGCCAGACAACAAAAAAATAATAATAATACTTTAGTCCACCACCACGTTTGTATTGTATTACAATTTATATTATATCTGTTATTAATTACCTTTCCATTGTTTTATTTTGTTTTGATAAATAAAATATGATACTTTTACCGGCGACCTACGTAAACATCCTTGCAGGATAGGGTGGTGTTTACCACGTATTATTTCTCTCAAGGTACCAAGTACAGAGCTGTCAGTACGAGTAATTCAAATACGTTTTGTTATTTGAAATACTTTACTTTAAATACATTTTATTTTATGGTAATTGTACTTGAAATTCAATTACACCCTTAAGAGTATTTGGTATCTGGTACTCGATTTCCCAAAAAAATATTTGAAGTATATATGAATTTTACTTGAAATTTAAATGTAATTGAAGTACTACCAAAACACTTCAAGTAACGAAAAATTATTTTAAATCCTCCAATAGCATTTCAACTACTCTAATATGTGCTGAATAGGTTACAAAACCTGTATTAAAATTCATGGCCACGGTAAAGTCAGCTATTTACAAATCTTTTCGATGCAATTCTTTAATCTTTGTTTAATTTGAATAAACATATTAAAAAATTAGCCCAATCTGACTGTTTTAGCTTAATTGAACTTTTTGTAAAAATTGGAATCTTTGTGTTTCAGATGTGGTCGAATATGAAATAAAAATGACCGCAATGTAGAAAACAGTTTCACGCTGCATGAGTTTATATTTACTAATACATAGAGTAACTTCTAATTTCAGATATTCTAAGTTACTGATTTATTTGAACGCGTATTAAGTATTTAAGAACAAAAAAACTAGTCGCAGGATTGAGTTGTACCTATGAAAGGTTTTGATCAGAAGGTTGAAAACTACAATCTATCAATTTTTTAGGAATAGTGACTGAAAGCCATTTTCCGTAAGGATTGTGCTTTCTTAAATAAAATTTTAAGTGCTTTTAATAGGGCCTTCCCGCTTAAGACTATCAAACCTAAGAGTCATAAATCGTGGACCACGAAAGGACCATGCATTTCTGCTAAAAATATGCGTTCCCTCTTATATATAAAAAAATTCACCGACTCCATTCTTATTCTCGACTATATCTATAATTATAGCAGGATCTATATTAAACTAATTAAGTCAGCAAAAAAATATACTATCAAAAACGTTTCAAAGGAAACGTGGTCCATTATCAATGACCTCAGAAACAAATCAATTCCCGTGACTCAGATCTTGCCAATGCCAAATAACCTATATGATTATTTTATTAATGTAAGGAAAAATCTTACCTCTGGTCCCTCCATCGAAAAATGTCGCTGATATCCTTTTATTAAGCCCTATTAGCAGTATGGAACTATTGTAAGAAATGAATAACATCACAAGTAAATCTACGTGTAGCACTGATGGCTTATTATCAATGAAAATATTTCTGAACCTGCCGCTTCCAGTCATAGAGGCCCTTACAGCACTAATAAATGAATCCCTCATACAAGATATATTCCCTGAATGCCTTAAAATAATAATTATTATTCCTCTTCATAAAGGGGACGAAAAAACGAACTTTGGCAATTATCGTCCAATTGCTCTACTACCAGTGCGGTCAAAAATCATTGAAAGGTTACTAAAGAATCGTCTTATGCCATTTCTCCTTAAACATCAGATAATATCCCATCAGCGAGATCAGTTTGGATTTTTACCCAACAAGTGCACCTGTGACGCCATGTTCTCGTTGCTTAGTGACGTCTACTTATCCCTCAATAACAACCACCCCACCGCCTCAGTTTTTTGTAAGTATGCAAAAGCCTTTGACTGCGTTAATCATGAAATTTTGATAAGCAAACTGAATTTTTATGGAATCCGGGGTATTTCTTTAAATTGGTTTAAATCTTATCTCGGGAATAGGCAACAATTTGTAGGGCAAATGGTTCTGACGCTGATTATAAATTGATTACAAGTGGAGTCCCTCAAGGTTCGGTGTTAGGACCTATTTTTTTTTGTTATACATTAATGATATCACCAACCTAAAAATTAATGGAAAAATCTCTCTTTTTGCTGACGACACAAGCATACCATAGAGTGATTTTGATACGTTTTTACATGCTAATGTTTCCAACACCTTGTTATGATTAAGGCTTGGTCCAATTCCAATCTGCCTTGCTTCAATGTGGATAAAACGGTGGCCTTATGTTATAAGGGGACTTTACAACCACTTCAGTTAATTCCTGGGTTAATATAAATAACAACCTAAAATAGTCTAAGCATATTGACACCTAAGTAGTAGTAGTAGTAGTTAGAGGAGGTCTAGAGACCTGACTGGCAGGCCTATAAGGTCCTTTCAGTCTACCCCAGCTCCTCCCTCAACCACCACCCGCCACCAGGTGTACATCCATTCGTCCCTATGCAAGACCGTAGTGCCGAAAATATCTCGTCGCAGACTCGCTCGCGCTTCTCATCTGCACAGGAAGTGAAGCGGAGTTCCTCCTCTTCTTGACACTCCGTGCAGATAGAATCTTCCTCAATGTCTAACATAAAGAGGTGTCTCCTCAATCGACAGTGCCCCGTTAGTATTCCTACGATGGAATTTAGAGCTTTCCTGTCTCGGGCTAGTAACCATTCTGTTCGGCCCTTATCGGGCTTCACAATGAAGTCTTTAGCTTGCCCCCCGATCCCGGGCTGGCCCTATTCACGTTGAAGTTCATGTTGTGCCCATTCGTCGAGTGCTGTCTTTATCTGCTGCCTAGTGATGCCTAAAGCTGGTCTGGTCCTACATACGGGCTGGTGACGCCGAGTTTAGCAAACTCATCTGCCCTCTCGTTGCCCTCAATCCCATAGTGTCCAGGCACCTAAACCAACTTCAATCTTTTACGCCAACTGCTAGCCTGTCACCCATTCCTGAACCAAAACTGATCCCGCCATGGGTGAGTCGAGCGCCTTAAGTGCTGCTTGACTGTCTGAGCATATGACAATCTCTCCCTCTGCCCCCTCTATGATTTCCTTCATCGTTATTGCCATTAGAATGGCATATACCTCAGCCTGAAACACCGTTGAAAACTTCCCCAAAGGGAAGCTGGACCCGGTTTGTGTAGCCTCAATATAAACTCCAGCACCAGAGGATTGCAACTGTGTCATACGTGAACCATCCGTATAGCAAACAATTGTCTCTCTGGAGATCTCCAGCCTGTTTCTCTCCCAGTCCTCTCTTTCGGGGATTGAGATACTATAACCCTTATGCCATCTTAGTCTGACCTTGAGGGTTGTGCTACTCTGTAGTAGATAAAGAGATCTCTCTTTCCACAATGTGGGAGATCCTTGCATGACCCACAACCTCACCTTTGGTATGCCAAGCTCCTGCGTCTCTCATTCGCAAGTGCGCTGCCATAGCCTCTTTCTTAATGAAAGTCGACAATGATGGCAGCCCTAGCAAGACATCCAATGCTGCTGACGGCGTCGTCCTCATTGCTCCAGTTATCGCTAGGCTAGCCAGTCTCTGGATTTTTGCAAGACTGGAACGAATGGTTTTCCTCTCCACCGAGGGCCACCATACTATTGAGCCGTATGATATCCTGGGTCTTATGACTGCTTGGTACAGCCAGTGCATGACCCTAGGACTTAGCCCCCAGGTTGTGCCTACCGCTCTACGGAGCTGCCAGAAGGTCGCTATTGACTTCCTTATCTGCCTATCGACATGAGTCTTCCAGCTCAGCTTTGCATCTACTGTGACCCCCAGGTATTAACCTCTTTTGCCAAGGTCAGTTGTTGACCATACAATCTTGGGGGTCGAAAATCTCCTAAATTCCTTCTGCTTGTAAAGAGGATCATCTCAGTCTTCCGCGGATTATCCGTAAGACCTACCTCATTACATCATGCCTCCAATATATTACAGGCCATCTGCATTCTCTCGCAGATGATGCCCAAGTACTTGCCTGATATTAGAATCAATCCATCATCCGCATAAGCTTGTGCATAGAAGCCGGCCTCCACGAGTCTGTTGAGCAGACCGTCCATGACTAGACACCATAGGTGCGGGGAGAGGCAGCTGCCTTAAGGGCATCCGCCTCGCACCTCGATGTCTATCTGGTACCCGCCCTGACTCGCTTGGACGCCGCGCTCTTGCAGTGCACTTCTAACCCAACGCACCACATTCGTTTTAACGCACCTGGCTGCGAGCGAGTCGCAGATGACGTTTGTCCGTGCTCTATCAAATGCTCGTTCTACATCGAAAAACACAGCTAAAGCTGCTTCCTTAAATTGTAAAGCCTTCTCAATCCTTTGCTCCATACTGTGGAGAGCCGACTCCGTTGACCGCCCTCCCCTATATGCATGCCGATTAGCATGAATCGGTGAGACTGCTAGTGCTTCCTCCATTAGATGCCTGTCAATGATCCTTTCCAATGCTTTCATTGACACCTTAACTAAAAAACTTTCTACCGCCTGCTTTGTTATTCCATCAGTTTCAAAAGAACTGCACGTGTCTTCTGCCAGACTTACTTATTTATCTCTATTCGAATCCTATCTCCGCTATGGCCTTCTCTTTTGGGGCTGCTGTACCACCGAGCAATTTCTTAGTATTTTTAGTCTTCAAAAGAGAGCAATCCGCTATTTGTTTTGTCTAAATAATAGAGCGCACTGCCAATACTATTTCAAAAAACATGAAATATTAACACTTCCTGCATTAGAAACCGTCTGTTTGATAAAAAAACATATGAGCACATTTCCAGAAAGGCCACAGCACGTATATCCTACCAGAAACTCTAGGCATGACATATACCTTCCCATTCCTTCCACAGCATTAATAAAAAAATCAATTATTTATAACGCCATAAAACTTTTCAATCATCTTCCAGAACATTTAAAAACAATCCCTATGTTTGCACTTTTCCGAAAAAAAAAACCAAAGCGTACCTCATTGAAAGACCTTTTTACTGCACTACGTTTAAATGTTTTTTATGTGCTTGTTTACTTAAATCATGTTGCTGCAAGTCATTTGAAAATATTTTATAAGGAATGAACTGTCCGATAGTGCGTTAACATTAATTATTTTAGTTATACATTTTCTTTTTTTTTTAATACACTTTAATTACTATATTAGTTCAGTACACTTTTAGATTAACTTCACTTATTTTGCTTGTATAACGATAACAAAATAGAGTATAAGGTCGCGTAATTTCAATTTCAATGTCATCAAAATTATTCACCTCGCATATGTATTGTTTATATTTACAATTTATGTATTTGTATAGACGTATCGAAAAATATGATTTTTTTTTCGATCAATATTTCGTTTCTTTTCATTGTTTTTGTTTTAAGGTAAATTTCGCTTTGTCCATAAAATTGTAATCATTTTCATGTGACAATAAAGCATACTTTTGTTTGTTTTGTCTTTAACTGCCAAAGAATTTTGAAACGAATAAACACAAAAAAAAACTTATGAAAATATATTGTTCGTCAATCCGGCCTAGTAAATATTATACAATTGGTCTACAGTCTAAAGTTAAAGTAAGTTGCTCCTCTGGAAAAGTTTAGAGATTTGAAAAAAAACTATTTTGCATACAGACACTCTATATTTCTAACATGACCGCCTGTTCTTTGCTTTTGGCCGGGGCATTTTATTTAATTTACTTTAGAGAAAGAGAAAATAGTTAAAGCTCTTAGAGAAACTTCATAATGAAGTTAAGAAACTTCGGTGGTGAACGTGCACTTGTCAGATTTATTTAGGTAATATTTGAGCAAACGTCCAGAGTTTGTATACAACAGTCACGAAACATTGAAACGTTTTACCACTTCAGGCGCTCTTTCGGAATTTAACTTGGACAGTTTCTCATTACTTTTCTTTAGATGAACTTTTTTGAGAGCTTTTTCTTAAAGAAATAGTATTTTAGGGCAGGTTTTATTTGATATAAATCAGTAAGAATTTTTCCAAATTCTCTCTATCATTCCTATTCAGACGTGTTGATAGGTGTAGGGCGGCATTTACCATGTATTATTTGTCTCAGGGTATCAAGTAGAACAAAACTTAATTAGTAATACATAAATGCATATATATATATATAAATATATATATATATATATAATGTTTTGGTCGTTTCTCGACAAAATGGTGAAGGAATACATTTCCTTGCCGTTAGTTCTTTCATTTCGTATGAGTTTTTATGACCAAAAACGACACAGAAAACGATATTTCTGTTTCTCTTCTATTTATGCAGAAATGGGTCATCTTGTGCTCCAAAGTAGGTCCCATCTAAAGCGATTTAGTTGCACCATAGTACCTACAGATGGCGCCACTGGTGGCCTATTTCCCTCTTCGACTTCCAAAGTCGAATGGCATGACACCTTGTTTGTTTCAGGGTTCGGGTATTTCGGTTTTAATATTGATACCCCCCCCCAAATGACCCTTGCTAGGGCAGATACCACGGTAGCAGATGGCTTCTTAGCCCTTAAGCAAACATAATGTTATGTTTTTGTCGTTTCTCGACAAAATGGTGAAGGAATAAATTTCCTTACCGTTAGTTATTTTGTTTCGTATATATATATATATATATATATATATATATATATATATATATATATATATATATATATATATATATATATATGTATATATAATATATATATATATATATATATATATATATATATATATATATATATAGTTTAAGATAACTTTTGACCAAAGCTGTCAGAAAATGCATTAAACTGATGTTTATATGAGCAATCAAATTTTGTTTTTATGTGTAGTCATGGCTGACTTGATTAGAGGTGTAAAATAGCTAATTTTTCAGTAGATTTTTCATAAAAAGTAAATATAGTACAGAGGAACGTTAATAAAATTGCATATATATATATATATATATATATATATATATCTATATATATAATAAATATATTACGCCTATGAATCCTCAGGAATCATTCTTATCGCAATATTACCAGATACTTTGATTTTATATTATACTAGTCGAAAATTATTAAACATTTAAGCATATTACGTTTTTTCATAAATTTAAGGATTTTTTTAAATTATTTGGCAACGTCGCAAAGTTTTGCTAAACTAAATATGGCAACACATAGAGAATTTTGCGAAGAATTCGAATGTGCAAAAATATACAGGAAGTCTCATTTTAAAAAAAATCATGTTTTGTCCGCAATTTTTTTTGGACCACTGCGTACAGGGTGTCCGGATTTGGTTGCAAAAGCAGGGTATCTCGCTTATTTTTACCGATAGAACCTTGCGGTTTTCACGAACCTGAGCTAATTTTTTGTGAAACTCGTGAAGCCGTAAACAAAATTTTCATAGCCTTCTTCGTTTATGAGATATAGGGCGAAATAGAAAATTTTGCATTTTGGGACCCTCCTCGTATCTCGATTATCCTTTAACTTAACGCAAAGGGAAAAATTGCTGCTTATGCAGTTTTTTACGCTGGATCCAGTGGCGTAGTCATATTTTTCATTTTGTTGAGTGAAGAGTAAGTAAGAGTAAAGTGGCGTCATCTATGGGTATAGTTGGTATCGCACGGCAAACAGAAAATTGAAAGCCTTCGCATATCGCGCTTGTGTTTTTAACTTTTACATTACTACTAGAGGTTCAAATAACAAGCCTCACACTTATACCCATAGATGACGCCACTTTACTCTTTGGGTTAATTTCTTACTGCCTTAACTTTTCATCGTATATATTCAAACTGCCGTTGAATATTTTTCATCATCTCTACCATATGGCTGCATTGGCCTGATGAGCCTCAAAAGGGCGAAACGTCGTCAATTGTGCCGGTAGAGATGATGAAAAATGCTTAAAGGCTTGTCGGTATGATGGTCCATGAGTTTTGGACCCTATACCTGAATAAGCTTATCAAAGGCAGAATTATTTGTCCGAATGGCCGTTAAACTTTCTACTGATATTAATTAATATCTTCTTTAAAAGTAAAATCTCCAAAAACTAAAGTGACTCTCGCAAAACTGGCTTTGTTTTTAGATATTTTACTTCCCTCGTAAAAGAGAGGTACATATTGTAATCGTGAAAAAATCCAGGTTGTTCCATCATGTTTTCTAAATTTCTTCGGTCTGTCTGTATGCGGCATATCTCAAGAATTATTTATCCGATTTACTTTACATTTTGATAAAGAATCAAGCGTGGTAAAAATTCAAAATGGCGGAACAAAATACCGGCTTAGGAAATGTTAAAAAAATTAATACTGAAACAGTAAAGTGAAAGCGAGGCAGTCCAAGCAACGTCTTTCCATAAACTTTTTATCTCAGAATGAGTTAAACAATCATCCCTCGAAAGTTGTTCACATACTGTAAGTTTAATTAAATGTTTTCGACGTTCTTTTTCACAGAAGCTACAGCAAATTTTCTCGTGTCCTTCATTATTAGGAACTGACGTAACGGAAGATATTATGTCCTTTGATGCTTGTCTCGAGCGCAATAAATGGCTTTAGTCCTCTTTATGTTTTGTACAGGACAATCTTAAAACTACACAGAGGATATTGGGGTAAAGTGAAATAGCGGAGTAAAACGATATGCGACCAGTTTGAACCAGTTTGCCTTCGTCCGTTTTGTTTTTCCCGTTCTAATGGTAAACACGGGCACTGTAACTACACCCGGGAAAGTTTAATTAAGTATTTTTTCTACGATCGTGTGAAAAATGACAGCTTTTTGGAACTGTTTTTAACGTCAAAAGTGACTGTTAATATTACTTTTATGTTTATATTGCACGTCGTCCTTGACAACAAGCAATAATAGTTATTGCCTCTCCGGAATCAGCTAACATTGCGGCGGAAAACAAGCGAAAACTGTGACCCGTGTATCTTTCTGGATCTGGCAATCCCATGTACCAGGCAATATTGGATGGCATCTTCCCAAATGTATTAATCCCCACACATCGTATTATGCATTTTCCCTGTTTGTAGTTTACAAAAAAACGATGAGGTATGTTCAGAGGACGTAGAGCTACATATTTCCTATAAAGCTGAAGGTGAACTGCATTTCCACAAATTACAAATCTTCTGAAAATATGAGTTTTTGCATCAGGAATTTTATAATAATATAAGGACTGAACACTGAATTTAGTGTTCAGATCTCGTGGATTAAAGATCCCTGAAGATGCTTCGTGTAATCGAAGGCGAAACGTCGGATAGTAATTCCAATTTGACACGGTCTAATCCCAAGAACCATGATTTCTTAATTGACCAAAGCCGTGAAAGCTTCCGTTCGATGTTAACATTGTATCTACAGGGTTATTCACGCAATCCGTTCATTAAAAGTTTTTGATGATGCCATTTAGATAAAAATTTCAAATCTTGGGATTAAGGTAAGGTCAAGGGGTACTTCTTTTTTGAAATATTTTCAACTTCCTGTCACTTCCGGTTTAACCGGAAGTTGGCATCAACTTGCTTATTTTAAATGGAACACCCTGTATTTTATAAGATTTTTGGATTCTACGGAGAATTTTATTGCTATTTTATGTAGCATGTCTTATACCTAGGTTCAAGCGTTCTTAAGATATTTAACCTTGAACCGAAAATGAGCCTTCGGTGTACCAAATTTCAAAATCTCATATTTTTGTAAGTTTTGAAGATATAGTAAGAAATCTTCATATTTTGCAGACGATGGGTAAATAATCTTCGGTTTCTATTTTTTTTATTGAATTTGTCTATTTTTATACAGGATGTGCTAAAGTCAGCGGCAAACATTCACATTTTCAAAGCCGCTAAAGTCCGTTTTTTTAAATGGGACACCCTATAACTTTATGCACTATCAAATGTAGAATTTCATTTTCTATCGAACTGTATTAAAGTTCCCTATACCTTATTCGTAACCATTTTCGAAATAATTGGGTTTTATAAAAATATCGTATGTATTTGCTTAAATGTTTCCATGTTCCAATGGTGAGCCATGGAAAAACAATTGAGATCCAATATCCAATATGACAGATGATTAGTATGCGTTATTTATCGAAAGCTGTAAGTGATAAATTAAATCTTCTAAATCGAAATGGAAGAATACTAAAAGGCTGATATTCTCATTCTATTTTATATTCATGGAGAATGTTATAAAATTTTGGAGAGAACGTGTCGTGTGTTTAATGAACGCCACCCTGATTTGCCGCCAATGAACAAGTCAAAATTCAAGAGTACTGAAACGAACTTTTTGCGTTTTGGCAAGGTTAAAGTTACAAAAAATGTTTCGAAACCAGTGAGAAATGCCGAAGATAACGTAATAAACACATTAGCTTACTTCCACGCAAACCCGCAAAGTTCAATACCGTCTGCAGAAAACAATTTGGGAATTTCTTCTTCATCTGTCCAAAGAATCTTGAGCGAACATCATATGCACCCTTATTCCTTCCAAAACGTGCAAGCCTTGAGACCTGGTGATGACGTCCGACGAGTAGAATTTTGCGAATTCATGTTTTTGAAAATTCAAGAGGACCCTCAATTCCTTTCAAAAATATTTTGGTCCGATGAAGCGAAATTTTCTAGAGAAGGAATAACAAATAGAAGAAACGAACATTTCTGGGCAGCAGAAAATCTGCACGCTTTACGCGAAACGCGTTCTGAAGAGAGGTTTAGCTTCAATGTTTTCGGTATAGTATTAAATTATCAGGTGAGGTACTGTATTTATGAAGACAATTTAAACAGTGATAAGTATTTGGAAATTCTACGAGGGACGGTTTCTGAATTTATAGAAGAAATTCCTATTGGTGAGCTGCAAAATTATTGGTATCAATTAGATTTATCTACAATTATTTCGAATTTTTGAGGATCGCTGGATTTGTCCCAATGGCCCTTGGAGATGGCCCCCGCGATCGCCCGATTTAACACCCCTAGACTTTTATTTATGGGGATTTATCAAAGGTAAAGTCTATGCTTCCACACTAAATAACCAACAAGATTTACTGGACAGGATACGAACAGCTTTTGCCGAATTAGAAAACGGACAAATTCAACGAGCCACAGCAACTGTACAAAGAAGAATTGAAATTTGTCTTCAAATGAACGGACAGCATATAGAACATTTGTTATAATTCAATTTTATTATTCTATTTATTTAATGTTGATTGTTAGATTGCTATAATTTTTAAGTTCACTAAAACAAGTTTATAACAGTCTCGAACTTAGTAGATATGGTTAAAAATAATGTAAACAATTTATTACATTTTTTATAACTTTAACTTTTCCGAAACGAAAAAATTTCGTTTCAATCCTCTTCAATTTTCTCTTGTTCATTGGCGATAAATGAGGATATTTTTCATTAAAAACATGGCACGTTCTCTCCAATATTTTGTAACATTCTTCGCGAATATAAAATAAATTGAGAATATCAGCTTCTGAGTGTTATTTTGTTTTAATTTAAAAGCTTCAAATCAGCTGTCATGTTGAATAGAAAAGCACAACAATTGTTTTTCCATGGTTTACTACGGGAAGGTGTAAGCATTTAGCAAATACATATGATAGTTTAATAAAAACCTGATTTTTTCGAAAATGGTTACGAATAGGTATAGGGAACCTTAGTACAGTTCGATAGAAAATCAAATTCTACATTTGATAGTGCATAAAGTTATAGGGTGTCCCATTTAAAAAAACGGACTTTAACGGCTTTGAAAATGTGAATGTTTGCCGCTGAATTTAGGACACCCTGTATAAAAATGGACAAATTCAATAAAAAAAAAACTAAGATTATTTACCGATCATCTGCAAAATATGAAGATTATATTTTCAAAACTTACAAAAATACGAGATTTTAAAATTTAGTACCCCGAAGGCTCATTTTTGGTTCAAGGTCAAGTATCTTAAGAACGCTTGAACCTAGGTTTAGGACATGCTACATAAAATAGCATTAAAATTCTCCGTAGAATCCAAAAATATCATAAAATACAGGGTGTTCCATTTAAAATAAGCAAGTTGATATCAACTTCCGGTTAAACCGGAAGTGACAGGAAGTTGAAAATATTTCAAAAAGAAGTACCCCTTGACCTTACCTTAATCCCATTTGCAATCCTTGTTCTTTTTTAAATTTGAAATTTTTATCTAAATGGCATCATCAAAAACTTTTAATGAACGGGTTGCGTGAATAACCCTGTATATCTATATATATGTATATATATATATATATATATATATATATATATATATATATATATATATACAGGGTGTTTCTTACTTGAGTGTCAATATTTAAGGAGGTGATTTTTGGGTCCATTTTAAGAAAAAAACTTCATATAAACATATGTCCTAAACGATGTAAATTTTGAGATACAGGGTGTTAAACTTTCAATAATTTCATAATTTTTCGATAATATCTCGAATATCACTCTAGATATTGTAATGAAATTTGGTATAGAGGTACTATGCATCTAGTGGAATTTTTTGATGAAGAACATTTTTTTTTATTTCTACCTGTGGCGTCCGTACGGAATCCGACCTGCATATTTTCCCAGACATTGATGGTACGCCACTGATTTTTTTTTAAATAAAAATTATTTTTAAAATTCCCATTCATTGTTGAGCAAGTTTGATCTCTTGGTAATTTTGAGTTGAACGCACGGTTTTCGTTTTTAAAAATAAAAACCGTTTCTCTGCAGAGTTTTAACAATATCGCTAATATGACAACACGAATCGCATGGCATGCAAGGAATTTTATTTTTTACTGAAATTCAAGAAATCAAATTTTTTTATGAATAACTAATACCCAATTATTTCAAAATTATTATTTGAGCTTATAATTTTTTAACACGAAATTATAAAATACTATTAGTTCATCAATAAAGAAAGATTACTAATAATAATTATTATTGTAATAGGCTTTGGCTGTCAGAATTAATACTTCTCTTGTAACTTAATTTGACAGTTCAGCTTTCAGATTCAGTCGGGTTTAATTAATTTTGTGTTCTAAATATCTGATATATCTGAGAAAAGAAATGGTTGAGTTTACCAATGAAGAGTTGGCAGACATGCATTACATGTATGGTTTGGCTGATGGCAGTTCACCGGAAGCTAGGCGGTTATATCAAGATCGTTTTCCTAGTAGAGTCATACCAGATAGGCGAATATTTGCAAATGTGCATAGAAGGTTGACTAAAACAGGTACATTCAAGTCAAATAATCAATTACAAGGGGCCCATTGGACTGTAAGAACTCCAGAAATTGAAGAGGCAGTATTAAATTCCATAGAAGAAAATCCTGAACTGAGTATATAGGAAAATTGGAATTAATATAAATATTTCGCACATCCTAGTTTGGAGAATTCTACATGATTCTTTTTATACCCATATCACATTCAAGGAGTGCAAGCTTTACTTCCCCGAGATCTTCCTTTCCGAGTTAATTTTTGTGAATGGTTTTTGGAAAAAATTGCGCGTAATCCCTTATTTGATCGCGAAATAATGTTCACAGATGAAGCGAACTTCTCCAGGAACGCTATCAGAAACTTCCACAATAATCATATCTGCGCCGACGAGAACCCCCATGCCACCGTAGAACATCATCATCAAGAGCAATTCACTGTAAATGTTTGGGCTGGCATTATCGAAAATCACCTAATTGGACCTTTTTTTCTCCCAGAAAGACTAAATGGCCATAATTAACGCCGGTTTCTTGAGCACGATTTGCCGATTTCTGATTAGAAACAGAATGTGGTTCATGCACGATGGCGCGCCCGCTCACTTTAGTATTGAAGCCAGAGAATATTTGAACCGCACATTTAACAACAGATGGGTAGGTCGTGGCGGACCCCAAACATGGCCCCCTAGGTCCCCAGACCTAAATAGTTTGGATTTTTTTCAATGGGGACATCTTAAATCTTTAGTTTACCGCACCCCAGTAAACACTGTAGAGGAGCTGAAGGATCGTATAAGAGATTCTTGCGATATTATCAGAAACACCGAGGGTATCCTTCAAAGAGTTCGCGACAACATGAGGAAAAGGGCTGAGGCGTGTATTCTCCAAGGTGGTGGGCATTTTCAACAACATATCTAATTTTTTTCTTCTATTTTGTTTCACAAAGTGTGCTGTCAATTTGTTAAAACCTAATTATTTTTGTTGAAATTATTAATTATGTACCTAGTTGTATTAGTATAGTTTTGTAAATAATTTGTTATTGTTGTAGAATATCATATTATTTTAATAAAATTTATAAAAAGTATCTATGAAGGAACAGACTTCTGAAAAACATTGACATGGTGAAATTGGTGGCTGAAGACTACATACTATTATCTACAAATATCTCTCACTAAGATAAAGCGATTTCTGATTTTAATAAGAATGGACATAGTAATTACTTTCACGCCACTGATTTTTCTAAAATAAAGCATTTTTATTGATTCATTTGTTTGTTTTTGAAAACTTTTAGTAATTATTTTTGACAAGATTTGATTTCTCGAGTTTAATACAATAATATTCCTCTGCATGCATGGTGATATCCGTCTTATGACCAGGATTGTTTGGACCATTCAGAGAAACAGTTTTTATTTTTTAAAACAAAAACCGTGGGTCCAACACAAAATTACCAATTAAGGGATCAAACTTGCTCAAAAATGAATGGGAATTTCAAAAATAATTTTTATTTAGAAAAAATCAGTGGCGTACCATCAATGTCTGGGAAAATATGCAGGTCGGATTCCGTACGGACGCCACTAGTGGAATTAAAAAAATGTTCCACATCAAAAAATTCCACTAGATGCATAATACCTCTATACCAAATTTCATTACAATATCTAGAGTGGCATTCGAGATATTATCGAAAAATTATGAAATTATTGAAAGTTTAACACTCTGTATCTCAAAATTTACAACGTTTAAGACATATGTTTATACGAAGTTTTCTTCTTAAAATGGACCCAAAAACCACCTCCTTAAATATTGACACTCAATTAAGAAACACCCTGTATATATATATATATATATATAATATATATATATATATTTGATATTTGATATTCAGTGTAAGATTAGATCGAAAAACTCTGATATAATAGGATAAAAAGATCCCACAAAATGATAACGATGCGAATAAGATCTTGCCGAGGCGGTGCTGGGTAAAATAAATTTGTATAGCCGGTTTAACCTCTCCTGCGTCGCCTTGACACAGGTCCTGATTTATGTTTTATTTATTCGGTTGAACCAGATCTGCCAAACGTTCTCTGCGGAATGAGCGCCGTTCCTGGAATACGTTAACCCATTTTCGATATATTTTGCCAAAATGAACTAACAAGGTCTCTCAAGAACTGACGGTAAATATGTTTTATGCATGATATTCCCGATAATTGGATGGACTTAAGGGAAATTGGAAGTTTTCCGTTGAAGATACAATAATTTGGACTGCCAAAAAAGTTTAAAATTATTACAGACCAAGAAAAAGCTGGTTAACCTCTCTATGATCACCGTACGTAGTCGAAAAGATTTAATATAAAAAGAAATAAAATATATTCACATTTAAAAAAAAATTGAAATTGCAACTTTGTTTGGAACAATTTTTTAATTTTCGAAATTTTAATTCAATATTTGCGTTTAGAGAAAAAAAGGTGGCGGCCTGGAAATATTTATTCACAACAGATTTAGTTATGAAATTTTGGAAAAAATTGAAAATGAATACCCATTTATTACTTTTAAAATAGAATCCTGAAAAATTATTGTTAGTGGTATATATATTATTAAATTATTATAATTATATTATAAAGTTTTTAAAACTTATAGATGAAAGGCTTGAAAAATTAAGCTCCAAAAAATGTGAATGTTTTATAATTGGTGACATGAATATTAATATTCTCAAAGATGACAATATTACTTACAGGCTTTTAGAAATGTAATAAAATTTAAAATAAAAATTTGTTTAATAGACCATGTATTGACAAATTCAGATACTGCTAGCCTTATTAGTGACATGAGACTGAAGAAATTAAAATTCTAAGGTTTAAATTTATAATATTTAAAAAGTTTAGTGTTCAAAATATAGAAAATCAATTAACGATACTGAGAAATAAACTACATACATTTCAAGACTCAAAAAAAAAATATATATATATAGAAATAATAAATATATTTAAAGAACATTCTGTTGATGTTTCTTTTAGAGTAGGATTAATAGAAAACTACAAACCTTGGTTCAATACTGATTTATCAAAATTACTCAAGATTAGGGATAATTATTATGCTCAGAAGAAACAGAATTCAACAAGTAGCTATTATGATAAAAACTACAAAAGTTAAAATAAATTCATCAAAAACCAGATTTGAAAAATAAAACAAGATTATTATCAACAGCAATTTTCAGCTGGAATACAAAAAACTTTATGGAAACATTTAAATTTAATTTTGACAAACAAAATTAAAAATAATGATGATAATGAAGTGGACTACGTATTGATAAATTCTAAGAAAATTGTGGATAAACTAGAAATTTGTGTAGAATTAAATAATCTTTGGTCAGCTTTTATCAAGTATCATGTACCAGTTACCAAATACCAGTTAGAAGGTAATATAAACCTAAATGTTTTTAAACCTGAATGAAATTACAGAACGAGAGATTGAAGAAGTTGCTAAAAAATTAGATTCAAAAAGCCAGCGGATTTGATAATATTTCTGTAATTTTCTGTAAAAATTTTAAAGTGTAAAATATCTCCATTTTAAAACATTTATATAAATTATCTTTAGAATTAAGAATTATTTCTGAAAAAATGAAAATTACGAAAGTTTTTCCAATTTTTAAAAATGGAACAAAATTTGACTCTAATAACTATAGACCGATATCTGTTTTGCCTATTTTTTTCAAAAATTTTTGAAACATTGGTAAAAAACAGAACAAATTATTTAGAAAAACAAAACTTACTTTTTGTAGGACAATATGGTTTCATATTGTCAATTCAATTCAAAGACACGGAAGTTGCAGTTCCTGATACTATTACCAAAATAAGACAAAATATTGATAATGGCCACGAATGCTGCATATTGTCTTTAGATTTACCAAAAGCTTTTGACATTGTTTAACATATAATTAGATTCAAAATTATTTGTCAAACAGAATACAATTTGTTCAAATTAAAATATTAAAAGTTCAAATTTATTAATAAATTGTGGAGTCCCACAAGGATCTATGTTAGGACCTGTTCTTTTTTTAATATACATCAATTCTAAATTAAACTTTAAGGGTAGTATTAAATTGTTTACTTATGATACTACGATTATATATTTTGATAGAACTACTTCAGAAATGTACAAGCAAATTAACTATGACTTAAATGTATTATCATGGCTACAATCACATAAATTATCTTTCAATTTTCAAAAATCCACCTTTATTTTTATAAGTAAAATCAATAAAAATAAAAATATCTCCCTTTAAAATTTTTGAATGAGAAAACAAAATATTCTAAAAGTATAAAATTTTTGGGTGTATATTTTGATGAATTTAAGCTGGAAAATACATATTGAATATTTACGAAATACCTTTCTCCTATAATTGATATTTTGTATAAAATAAGATAATATATATCTTTAAAATTTTAAAAAATCTTTAATTTTTCATTAGCTTATTCACAATTACAGTACTTTATTTCAGTTTGGGGATCTGCGTGTTCAAATAATCTAAATCCTTTAAAAAAATACAAAACAAAATTATTAAATGCATTCATAAACTACCATATTTATAACCTACATCCAATTTATATAAAACTAAAGGGTATCTAGACATTAGCTTTATAAATTAAAAGTTTGTACGAGGGCCTTTCAGCAAGGACTAGGACTAGTACTACCAAAACTTTATTTACTAATCTTAAAAAACAATACTTTTATCACGTTCTATATAGTCCCCCTGTAATGCAATGACCTTATCCCAACCCAACGGTGTTGCCATTCTTCTTCAGGGCTTCTTCAAAACCGCATCTAAAGTCTTTTTTTTTGCTTGAGGAAACAGATAGACGTCGCATGGAGCTATGTCAGGACTATATGGAGGATGCGGTACAGACCTGATATTTTTAGTATTCAAAAGCTCTGTCGCTATGTTCGCTTTGTGAGGGCGAGCGTTATCATAATAAAGTTTCTACTTTCCAATCAGCTCAGGTCGTTTTCTGGGGATGTGATGATTCATCAACTGGAACAAAACTTGTTTATAATAACTAGCAGTTACTGTACTACCATGTGGGACCATGTGCATATACACCATGCCTTTGTGATCAAAAAATGTTATGACCATAGCTTTAGCGGCAGATTTTTGCGCACGTGCTTTTTTTGGAGGTGGTCTTCCATTTTCTACCCACTGTGTACTCGGTTGCTTCATCTCCGGATCATAACAATACACCCAAGTTTCATCCGCAGTAATAATGGCCTTACACCATTTTTCGCCTTCTTCTTCAACGCATTGTTTCCAGTGTTCACAAACCGCTACCCTATTCGCTTTTTGATCTGGTGTCAGTATACGCGGAATCCAGAGAGCACAAACTCTAGACACGTTTAAATGCTTATGTAAAGGAGTAAAAACACTTCCAACAGATATTTTAAGAATATTTGAAAGTTGTGGGATAGTCAGATGTAAATCTGTGCGAATAGTTACTGCTCCGGTATTGATGGTTGCCTAAGTTAGTGCCACAATAGAAGCACCTGGACCGCCTTGCAACTCACAAATTTCCTTGCCATTACTAAACTCTTTATGCCATTGAAAACAAGCAGATCTTGCCATAGACAATTCCCCAAAAGCCGTATTAATCATCGAAAAAGTTTCCGTTGCTGATTTTCCAAGGCGAACACGCATATCTTTGTTCTTTCAATTTATCCATCACGATTCTTAGAGGCGCTGTAACAATATCTCAACTTTAGAACGGCGTCAAAGTCAAATAAATAATTACTGAATATAAGTTATGACAACTGACATTTCGCAAAATGAAAGAAGCCTACTCGGATGATATTTTCTGATTTTTGGCCATTTTCGTAGGTTTTATGATAGAGAGAGCTCGACACCGTGTTGCACTGGGCCGTAAAAAATTCAGTGGTAGTCTTTGTTGAAAAGCCCTCGTATACAAATTCATTCTATAAATCTTAAAATAAAACACTCGAATATGACATTATATAAGACAAATACAATACACCAACACAATACTAGGCAAACAGACGATTTTCAGACATTGATAATAAAAAGTAATATCACCTACAATAATTTACCAAAGAAAATCAAGGAAATAAATAATCTGGAAAAGTTCAAGAATGTGCCAAAAAAGTTTTTTAAAAATTATTTTTTTTAAATTTTAATAGCATTCCTTGTAGTTGTCTCTGTATTATGAATATTTTCTTATTATTTTCTTCCAGGAAAATGTAATAAATTATTATAGTTGGTTGGGAATAAATTAATAAAAAAATCACAACTTTTTATTAAAATAAGTAATTTAGATAATATTTGTAGTTGTTTTGACTATGAACAACAAAAATTTGCGTTCCTGTTTCATTAATACTAAAATTACACGGTTGAGATTCCTAAAACTGTTTTCACATTAACTGTTCAAGCACAATCCTACAAAAAGGGTATTATTAGAAAATGTAATTTTCTGCCCAGCGAAAGGATGTGTCACTCGACTCCATTTTCCATTTCAAATTTTAGGAGTATCATTGTTCCCCGCCAAGAGGTTGAAAAAGATACCCAGATCAAAGTTTACTGAATATAATATAAGTTACCAGACCTACCTATACCATACCTATACCATTCCCCTCGCCGCAGCTGGTTCTCGGCAGTCCACCGTTTTCAGTTGTGCGAGGCGCTGGTGTGTACTCAGTGGATTTTGTCTACAATTAACATATTGTCGGTTGTTTGTATGTACAGGGTGATCAGTTAAGGGTAGCGAGCGGCCATATCTCATAAGATATTGGTCGTATAGATTTGAGAAAAAAAAATCATAATAAAAGTCGCCAAGAGAAATTGCTGAAAATTATTTTCGAGTTTGTCAAACGTCCGCTAGGGGGCGTAACAACCAACACCAAGTAGAAAAATGGGGTTTTTATAGAATTTTGCCTAATGAAAATATATCGATGATATCATTTTCATATTTAGTGACCATTTCCCTACACTTTTCTTTAAAATGTTTTGTTCTATATATCAAAATAAAGCGGTGGGGGAAGTTCAATTGTTTTTTCAAACAAACCAAGATGTCTCCCGTTTCTTTTGACTGATTTTAGCAAATTTAGGCTCATATGAAAGAGCATAATTTGCACTACAAAACGCTTATTTGGTTTTGAATTTTTGACACTTGCTGGCGTTGCTAGATGGCGTTAACTGAATTAGTAGCATATTTTTTAGTTAAAAAAAAAAAAAAACAAATGTAATGGTATATTCATTTTTACATATTTTAAAAGGGGATAAATATCTCTATAATCTAATGAAAATAATTTATCATCTACTTTTTTTGAACCGTTGATATTGACCAAAATATTATTTTATTTTATTAAAAAATGGCAAGCCACTGCTTTTTGTCTAAATAAAAATCATTTTCGTAATCACTTATTAGTTGCTAACAAAAAGAACCTCTTGACTTTTTTTCGTTAGACGAACGGTTTTGGATTGAAAAAATAATATGTTGTTGTTGGACAATTAAAAATTTTTCATTGTTAAACATCTTATTTTTTCAATCCAAAACCGTTCGTCTAACGAAAAAAAGTCAAGAGGTTCTTTTTGTTAGCAACTAATAAGTGATTACGAAAATGATTTTTATTTTGACAAAAAGCAGTGGCGTGCCATTTTTTAATAAAATAAAATAATATTTTGGTCAATATCAACGGTTCGAAAAAAGGTAGATGATAAATTATTTTCATTAAATTATATAGAAATTTATCCCCTTTTAAAATATGTAAAAATGAATATACCATTACATTTGTTTTTTTTTGAAAAAAACTAAAAAATATGCTACTAATTCAGTTAACGCCATCTAGCGACGCCAGCAAAAGTCAAAAATTCAAAACCAATTAAGCGTTTTGTAGTGCAAATTATGCTCTTTCATATGAGCCTACGTTTGCTAAAATCGGTCGAAAGAAACGGGAGGCATCTTGGTTTGTTTGAAAAAACAATTGAACTTCCCCCACAGCTTTATTTTGATATATAGAACAAAATATTTTAGACAAAAAGTGTAGGGAAATGGTCACTAAATATGAAAACGATATCATCGATATATTTTCATTAGGCAAAATTCTATAAAAACCCCATTTTTCTACTTGTGTTGGTTGTTACGCCCTCTAGCGGACGTTTGACAAACTAGAAAATAATTTTTAGCAATTTCTCTTGGCGACTTTTATTACAATTTTTTTTTCTCAAATCTGTACGACCAATATCTTATGAGATATGGCCGCTCGCTACCCTTAACTGATCACCCTGTACATGGTGCACCAATAAAATACCCGTAGAACATTGTTCTGTGGATAGTTGTTTTTCAAAACGTGGAGGTGGATTATCGTTTTTTCGCTGTCCAAAGGATGAACCAAGGTAGGCACCTACCTATTTTGGAATATAAAATTATAACATTATAATTTTTGCGCAATTTTAAAAATATTAAAAAATATATGAATATCCTTTGTATAGTACCTATTTTTTTGGTATTTAAATTGAAATATAATATCTCTGCAGATGTCAAGCTTGGAAGTCGCATTTTGGGGATACACAAATATGCAGACATTAATTCTGAGTTGTCTTATCAAAAAAAATTAGGATTTGCAGCCGTTATTTTACGGAAGAAAGCTTTATGTCACCTTTAAAGCAACGCCTCCAGTACAATGCGATTTCCACATTATACCTATCCAAAAAGTAGCTAAAATTTGGGGGGTAATATCTCCAGTGTGTCTGATTTTTCCGAAAAAAATTCGAAAAACTAGTTTCTAAGGAATTTGTTTCATAAATAGTGTATGAGCGCTACTGGTTTTAAAAATCCGAGCCGAAGACGAGGATTTTTACTTCCCTCGTAAAAGGAAAGTATTGTAATGGTGAAAAATCACCCTCCGAGATTTTTTCAAATATTTACGTTTCAGGGGGTCTCTAGATACCGACAAACATGTTTTCTCCATTCCGTCGGTCTTTGTCCGTTCCCGGTATAACTAGAAAACTAGGTACTTATCCCATTGATTTCAAATATTCTCGTAACATTTTGGTGAAAATCCAGCCTAGTAAATTGTTAAAAAAATATTACTAAAAAACTACACCGCAAATTTTGCACAAAGTGTTACCTAGTAATCGTCAGGTGGAATTTTAGTACGAATCCGAGATGGCGTAACAAAATGGCGACCTAATAAAATATTTAAGTAACAATTGATTTTCGTTTAGAAGTTAACTGTTAAAATTGTGAAACGAATATAAGATGGCGAAACAAAATGGCGGTTAAATTATTACTTCTATATCTCTAAGAGATGGAAAACTATAATATCGGCAAAAAGAAATGATTTTTTTTCGCTAAATTGATTTAAAACGACCCAAAAAGTGTAAAAACATAATTTCGGCGAAATCTATTTTCTGTCTGTCTGTTAGTTTATGTGATAAATTTCAAATGAATAATTGTGCTATCGAGTTTAAATTTGGTATATAGGTAATAATCCATATGATATTGAATAAAATCGGTTGAGAAGAAGGGGGTGAAGTGGGGGATTAATTGATAAAAAAACAACAATTTTTTGTTAATAATTCCGTAATATGCCTTTTTATGGGTTTTGAGGTACTGAGATTTGAATCATAAAACTTTGGTAAATAATAAGGGATAAGGGAAATAATAAATATAAAAGAGTTTTGTCTTGTTCTTGCAGCAAGAACAAGACAAGAACAAGAAATTTGCAAGAGTCTTGTGAAACACTACATATGCAACTTAAGTCCAATTTGAAAAAAATGTCTATCAGGGAAATTCAAACCACATCAACTTAAAATGGTGAATATACAGGGTGTCTCATGAAATTTTGACTAGGGAATATCTCAGTTGATGTAGAATAAAGTGTCATTCATAAGATACATGGTCTTAGCATAGCTTTGATCATACACTTCAGCTCACAATTCACAAAGCCATAGCAAACCAAACTTCTTTTCTTTTTTAATCAGACACCCAGTGCATTTGTTGTATTTTGAAAAGTTTATTCGAAAAGCGGTTGGGTAATGTCATATTTTATCCTATATTTACTTATACATGGTTTCATTGGTTTCCAAGTTGTCCATGCATACTTCAGAATGTGTACTCTTTAGCACCCTGTATAAGCTAAACCAAAAAATATAGTGTTTTCGAATTGGCCTTTAAATAAGCTTAACAAAATAAAGCGAATATACTCTGTGTCTTATTAAAAATAGAAAGATTTGTTTGCTGCGGTTTTGTGAGCTACCCTGTATGATCAAAGTTATGTTTAAATTATGCACCTCATGGATCGCATAGAAAGTCCTTAAGACACTATGTCCATTTTCGAACACCAGCTGTGATGTACTCTGTTATAAACAAATAATATTAAGAACTAATTTCTTACACTGTTATAACTTTTGTAGTTTACCAATAAAAAAACAAAAAGGAACATGCTATTGTATTACCGGCTTAATTCAGCTAAAACTTCTACTCTCCATTAAAAATCAATATTCCAGGAAGGGAAATATTTACGTATTCGGACACCAGAAGTACCTTTCGTAAACGTTAGGAAAATCTCCGCTATTGCATTATGACATGGCAATGTTTATTATAAACTTATAATATTATACTATTTATAAATAAAACAATGTAAAAAATGGTGATGCTTTTCGAATGTTATATTTTTCTTTTCTACATCTCTTACGAGTAGTCACGTCCATTGAACGGATTTTTTAAACATCAAATTAATTTCCCTAAATTTTTATTTCAATTAATCGAACACCGCCTGACATCGCCTTCCCTACAATATGCAACTCAGGAGAAAACGATTACATTTTTTATTTTATTACTCTAATCTCCCCTGGAAGATTTTTGTTCAAGGCGGCATGGGCTTTGTCCCAGTCGGCAGGCTTGTCTAGCCCGTTCGACAAAGTTCCGACTCGGAGTGAACCAGACCAGATGCGAAAGACTGTCAAATTTACCATTTAGGAGACACAAACACAAAAAATGTAAATCTTGTATCATAAGACAAAAAACTGACCGCGAGATCTGAGACGTGAGCTTCACTGACACTGCTGCCGAGTATTCAGTCGTTCAGCCGGCGAATGGTTCCCACGATCGCAGCATACCTGTCTGTCTACAGGGTGTTCCGCATAAAGCGGCTCAGAGAGAATCAATAACGTGGCTTGACATTTAATCATTTAACTGTTCTCCAAAGAATCTATCTTTGATCTTTATGTTTTATTATACAATTAGGGTATCAGCAACGAACATTAACAAGACTATCAGGTAGTACCTGGGATTTTGTCGTGTGGCAATAAAACGAGTCAATAACAATAAAAGGCTGATTTCTGGGCAAAATGATGACCGCCTTTTTTTGGTTTCAACGCAATGCTTGCCAGGATGTGATGAACAGCATGGCCATTGTACGAGACCAAATGAGTGCAAGTAAGTATCTATTTAATAATAAAAAATTTTGCATTTTACTGGAAATATGATAAATGAAAGGACAAGGATAATATTAAGTTCTGACTATTGTGACATTCCTCCTTCAGTATTAATTTCGCTATTAAATTCGCACTGCTTTGCAAAACATTTGTATATAATTAAACGTTATCTAGGAATGTCCAATAATACTATTAAGTACTCTTGTTTTAATAATGCAGTTATAAATCATAAATATAAATATTCGTAAATAAATTTAAATATGTTTTTTCTGTAATACGCTCGATACAATGAAATATTAATGAAATTGATTATTTTATTTATATTTTTTCGTATTACAAAAAAAACATTACAGGAAAATATTTAAGGAAGTTACAGAGATGGTGGCATTTTCAGTCTTATAAAATCGCAAGTGGTAATAAAAATCGTATTATTTTAAAAGCACTGCTCAATAAACCCTTGCTCATTGCCTTAAACATTTATATGTCCTATTAAAATATCTTATTTTTTTTGTACTAGGAAGCGTTGAATTTAAAAAATAACTAGATAGAACCGATTTATAAAGAACTTTAACTGGAACTTCCCTCGTAATAAATCCTTTGATTAAGGAAAGTAAAATATATCACAATTTTTATACCTACATATTAATAAATTAATACTACAACTATTCAAGTAGGAAATATTTTTTTCGTCATAAATATCTTTTGGAGTACCTATCTTTTGTAGTAAGTTCATGGTCTAGTAGTATTGTGTTTTTTTAGGTATCAGTGTAATTACACAATTAATAAACCGACATTTTTGAAATAGGGTTGCAAGGGCGTATACATACATATAAATAAGACAATAAATAATACGCATAATCTATTAAGCGCCTCTCTCTGATGTCGCAAGGCGATCAACCATCAAAAGATGCGCCAGTGTTCATGGTTGAAGAACACTTCCGAGTGCCGGTTCCTGGCGGTTTATTTGCCACCGAAGTGTGATAGGCGGCGGCTCAAGTCTCCGTCCCCCATACGACTGCTGTGTTCTGATTTTGAGTATCCGCAGGTCACAAATAAAAAACTTTTTCTTTTTTTATACATTTTTATATGAAGGTATTTAGGCTATTATTGCTAAAAATTACAAAAAAAAATTCCTAACGATACTCATTTTCCGGAAAAAAAGTCGGTTGTTTTTGCCGATAATGGACGTCGCGCTGGGGTGATGCTCTTCCCTAGCTCCTCATCGGCCGAAATGACTATGACTTGTCAGATTTAAGCGGTCTGCACCATCATGTCTTTATAATTATGTGTTAGAAAATTGCCCGCACCAATAACACATAGTTAACGAGTAGTTTTCAGTACTTAATGAAAGATCAAATTGAGAGTCATTCATTTGTTTAGGTGTTGCTTTACATATAAGACATTTTTGACTTGAAGTATCAGTTAGAGACAAACAAACTTTACCGTCCACCATAGTTAAAAGTAATATCTGTTTAACTGACATCAGATTATTGTTAACTAATATTTCAGTGGGTTTTAATTGTATCACTTGATCCCTAATATTTGCTACTTCTTGTTTGGTTAACTCGGCTGTTTCTTTTTTTATAACACATTTTATGGGTCTGCAAAACCTTGCTGAAGACGCAGCTGGATTTTGTTATAATATTTTCTGAAACTTACTACCAGGTGTTTTTGGAGGAAATTGTAACGGTACAGGGTGTTCCAGCGAGGATTGAACAGGGACCTATTTTCGACCTTCCTTGTATTTTGGAAAAATTCAAAATAGCCAATCGATGTATTTTTTCTTGTAGAATCCAAAAATATCATCGAAAAAATATTTGAACCAGAAACAAAAGAGTTACGCTATGCATCAGGTGTTTTTTAAATGGAATGTATCGTTTTTTATACGATTTTTGGAAAGAGTGATTTTTTTTATGTCCGTTCTGATTAAAAGATTTGATTTTGCGATAGCTGTTTATATTACATTTTAATGTTTTACAAACTAAAATTTTAGCTTCACCTGTTTAAAATATACGATAGGTTGGTATAGGTGATCAAGGTAAAATGACGTTTGAATGCTTTGTCAATAAAAATTGACATTATTTTAATTATTGTCGAAGTCTTCACCTAAAAAATATATATTTGACTCTGATCGAAATGAAATACTCTTTGGACGAGAGACTACAGATTGTTATGCTATTTTACAAGTGACAAGAAAATGCAAGAGAAGCAAGAAGAAGATTTATTGCAAATTTTCATAGAAATATATCCATCAATACAATTCTAAGGATAAAAAACCTATTTGAGGAAAATAAAACTTTACATGATAGAAAAAGAAATATACAAAGAAGAAGAAATCGAGACCAGGCCATTATAAATTATTTTCAAGTTAATCCAACCAAATCTATTTCGGATGCAGTTCGGGAAGTTCAGTACGGTGGCGGTGTAAGGCGCAGAAGAGTTACCCGAGGGACTGTTCACAGGACTCTGAAAATTCATAAATTTAGGCCTTTTCGTATCCTTCCACTTCAGCACCTAACACCGGCAGAAAAAGAACTTCGCTTCCAATTTGTTTCTCAAATGGTAATTCGGCAAGAAAACGAAGACCCTGATTTATTCAAAAATATTGTGTGGACTGACGAAGCTACTTTCACAACATCGGGAGTATTCAACAGACATAATAGTCACCACTGGGCCGTTGAAAATCCAAAAAAGTTCCAGACTATTAAATTTCAAGGGAGGAATTCTATTCATGTTTGGTGTGGGATAAAAAACAATAAAATTTTGGGACCAATATTTTTTAACGGGACTTTAAATGGGCACAGATATTATGAGTTTTTAGAAAACGAAATTGAAAATTTTTTGGAAGACTTACCATTGGCAGAATATCAGAATTTAATTTGGCAACATGATGGGGTGCCTCCTCATGCCGTGCATGATGTGGTTCAATTTTTAAATCGGCGCCATAACGAATGGATAGGGCGAAATGGAACATATGCTTGGCCGCCCAATAGCCCCGACCTCTCAGTTTTGGATACATTTCTTTGGGGCCATTTGAAGAACGTCGTATACAGACAACGAAACGAAAATATTCAAGAGATCATGGGAAAAATTGTCGATCAAATAAACCGCCTTAACCAGGAAAATCATATTGTAACAGCAAGTTTAGAAAGGCTACAAAGGGGTTATCGATGTTGTTTCGAGGAAAACGGCGGTCAAATTGAAAACTTATGTTATTAGTAGTTTTATTTTATTATTTAATAATTATTTTTTATTGAATTTCTTTTTCTATCATGTAAAGTTTTATTTTCCTCAAATAGGTTTTTTATCCTTAGAATTGTATTGATGGATATATTTCTATGAAAATTTGCAATAAATCTTCTTCTTGCTTCTCTTGCATTTTCTTGGCACTTGTAAAATAGCATAACAATCTGTAGTCTCTCGTCCAAAGGTATTTCATTTCGATCAGAGTCAAATATATGTTTTTTAGGTGAAGACTTCGACAATAATTAAAATAATGTCAATTTTTATTGACAAAGCATTCAAACGTCATTTTACCTTGATCACCTATACCAACCTATCGTATATTTTAAACAGGTGAAGCTAAAATTTTAGTTTTAAAACATTAAAATGTAATATAAACAGCTATCGCAAAATAAAATCATTTAATCAGAACGGACATAAAAAAAATCACTCTTTCCAAAAATCGTATAAAAAACGATACATTCCATTTAAAAAACACCTGATGCATAGCGTAACTCTTTTGTTTCTGGTTCAGATATTTTTTCGATGAGATTTTTGGATTCTACAAGAAAAAATACATCGATTGGCTATTTTGAATTTTTCCAAAATACAAGGAAGGTCGAAAATAGGTCCCTGTTCAGTCCTCGCTGGAACACCCTGTACAATAGAAATAATAAACAAGTTAGATTCAGAGATTCCCTCGACATGAAATTTTTCCTTGTATTCCTTTTGGTTACTACTTCCATCACAACCCCACTTAAATATTATTTCCAGCTGATCATTCTCTAAAATATTTTCATTTATAACACTTTATTGAAAAGTTGACAATCTTTTTATGGTTACATCTAAAAGAGGCTGTAGTTGTATTTCCGGCGAAAACTCAGTTATCAAAATACCTTCCTTAGCAGGATAGCAATCATTTTTTGCACTTATAATCTTTGTATAGGATGGATATACATTTGCGTTTTGCGATTTAGCTTGCTGCCTTAATAGGTTATATGAAACTTTGGTCAAGTTAGCATTAACCAACAATGCAAGAGCTTTTTCGGGGGTATAAGGTCCACCCGGTTGGTAAAAGAAATGATTTTTTAATTTTTGTAGCTCTTGTAGAAGTTATTGTAAGCTGATCCAACATTGAAGCTGCGTTTTGCTTACCGGACAATGTAAGGGATACTTTAGCATTTTCAGATCTTACCATTTAACCAGTTTACATGGCACTTTTCAAAATACTCGAGCCTTCTGTGACACTTGTTCCATAAGGACGTAAATTTATTTAAAAATACAGACAGTTTTTTCCTTAGTTCGCCCTTGTAATTTGTGTCTTTAAGTCTTTCTAAATTATCTGAGACATAATTGATCAGTGTTTTTTTCGAAGCCTGGTTACGTTTTAAAATTATATATAAACTCCTACGTGTTATTGGGATCGGAATTAGTGCTAGTGGAGTGTTTTCTGAAAAAAAAAACACGTATTTCAGAAAAACACCTCAAAAACTGTTAACCTGGCTGTTTACCATTGTAAATTTTATTTACAATAGTTTTTATATTTAAACTTTATGTATAGATATTTTTTGAAAAACGAAACGTAAAACAGATTCCGTTACCTAACGAATATTTTAAAAAACTGAAAGAAATCTGGCAATACTGCATACGAATTTTAAAATTTCGCCTGAAATAGAAAACTTTGGTCTCCTTTTACTCTGCAAATCCTGTTATTTGAAAGATGTAAATGGATTTCACTTACAGATTGATCACCTTGTAGGTATAAAGAACAAATGTTAATGTGGCAACACTGTAAATAATTTTATTTGTTGAAAAGACATACATGGGATCATTTCTAGTTACATCGCTATATTTAATTTACGGATATTATGTTTGTCTGGTCTAGACTAAATACTTTTGAAATTCTAGATTACGAACATGTTGACATTTAATTATTTGCTTTTAAAAAAGTGCAACTCTTCGCACAAATACTAACTATTCTCTCCAAAGCAAAAGTAATATGCTACATTGTAAATAAAAAAATATTAAGTTTAGCTGCGGTTAGCTATAAAAAACTTTGTTCTGAACTTATAATAAACTTTTGCCGGCTAAATTGTTTTAAAATATTAAAATTACAGATAACGCTTACTGTCCATATCAAAATTAAAGTAGTAATTTTCTTTGAAATCTCTTTCAAATAAAAAGAAATCGCTATAAATTTTACTACACCTTTAAACTTTAGAATGCGTTTTAGACATTTCAAACTTGACAAGCTGTCACAGGTGTTTATGAAAACCAAGTGACAAAATATTCCCGTCCATGGCTAACTAGATTCATAGGCTAAAAAATAAGTTATGTTGCAGAAGTTCCTTTTGAGATTGAAAAAATTATTTATGTCTTCCTAAATTCGTATTTTTGACTTGTGTGCGCCGTCGCATGCAGCACAGGCTATACAGGAGTTTTCGCATCCGGTCTAGTTTTATCTGGGAGGTAATTAAAATAAGTCCCCCTCCAAAACAAATATGCGACCATTTCACGAAAACAGGAAAAGCTAGGTGTATACATTTTTTTTGGTCTACCATATATACACATTTCCTTTTTCCCTGTATTTTAATATTATCTCTAACTATAACAGCACCTGAGACGAAAATGATAAAAAGCGAATTTGAAAAACGTCAGTTGCAGAACGTGTATCTAAATTGCATTCCGAAAGAAAAAATTGAAATTTCACTGTCATTTGTCGTTGCTCACTAGATGGTATAATCGCGCTACGTCACCTCCTGCCGTCAGCTTTCGTGTATTCATTTCAGCCCTTAAATGAGAATATATCGAGGAGAAAGGACATCTGCAATATTCCGGAGCGGGTGCCCTTCTTGCGTCCTTTTAAATCAAGGTACGAGGCGAAAAGCGCCCGTAACGCTTTTCATTACGATCCATATTTTATATTGAGACCATTACTGCCAAAAGTGAAGCGCATTAATCTTAATGACGCCTCCCGTAAGGTTAGTGACACAAAGGAAATCGTTTATCGAAGAGAAATCTCCTGGCGAGATACGATTTTTTATAGACATATCTTAAACTAGACGTAATAGGTCAGAGACATGAAATATTACACAATTAGAAATAGAAAGTTTTGTGGATTATTGGGTTCAACTGGAACTTTTTGTTTTGTTAATAATATTTATATCGAGCGCCGGAATGGTCTTTTTTTACGGATAACTATGTAAACATTTGTCTGGTTTTCTAGGGAAATAATATCCTATTTATTGTCTACTGTTTTTGCTACCACAAAGGTTGACATTAATATTTTTAAAGAAGGACATGTTTATTTTTCATTTAATTCATAATGTATTTTACAATTTGCAAGAATACAGAAATATAGTTCTTACCACTATATTCATATTAGAGATAAACAAAAACATTTTTATCTATAGTCAAAAGCAGTGTTATCGTGCGGGTCATACGATTTATCAACGACAAACTTTTTAAGTTTGTTTTTCTTTTATTACGTGTAATCATTCAGGAAGATGAATTAGATAGACCTATGATATTTTCATATGAAAAAAGAGGATAAACATATAAATACCAGCAGTTGCAAAAATCTTTGAGCGATGTCACTTCAAAGTGAGATTGACAAGTCAGTGACAAAATGAGTAATAGAAAACAATTTTCAGGTTTTTTGCATCCACAAGTGAAAAAAATGGTAATAAATCTAATAGAATATTACGAAAATGCAAATTCATCGGCCAATATCCAGGAGACAGTAACAAAAGCTCTGTGCAGAAAATTGTGCATGAAAAAAAGCATAATTTACTTCCGAAGAAGATTAAGAAATGTACACGAAAAAAGCCAAAGACAGAAGACTTAAGTGACAATGTAAAAATGGATGTTCGTAATGTAATTTACGATGTATACACATCAAAAACTAATATAACCCTTATAGTTTTAAAAGAAGCTTTAAAAAATCGAGGCATATTGGAAATTGGACTAAAATCGTTTTCAAAATTAATAAAAATGTTAGGTTTTCCATATAAAAAGGACTGTAATCGAAGATTTTTATGCGAGTTGCCACTTATACCAAGTCAGCGTGTTCAGTTTCTAAAGAACTACACGGAAAAAGTTGATTCAAGATTTAGAAAAGTGCTATTTTTAGACGAGACTTGGATATTTTCTGATGAAAGTGGTTCGAAATCTTGGCAGGACGAGTATGGAAAAAGTGTCAAGAGAAAAAAGGGATGTGGGACGGGAAAACGGTTCATCATTTTGCGTGCAGGTTCTTTAACAGGATTTCTCCCAGGTGCTGTTTTCTTCAATATCCAAAAGTATGGACTACCATGATAATATGAACTGTGAACTGTTTAAAAAGTGGTTGAAAGAAAAAATGATTACAAATTTAGATGCTCCATCTTTAATTATTCTGGACAATCTTATCATTCAAGAATCTTAAATAAACAACCTACTTCATCCTGGAAGAAAAGTGATATTTATAACTAGCTAATAAAACAAAAACAAAATCCTTTACCCAATATGCTGAAACTATCTTCTTTTAATGGCAAAATCTATTAAAAACCACCAATACATGCCGTAGATGAAATGTTACGGGAAAATGGACAAGACGTTTTACGACTGCCTCCATACCATTGCCAGTTTAACGCAATAGAATTAATATGAGCTGAGGCAAAATCATATTACGAAAATCACGTGAACGATGGTCTTACGGCAAATGAAGTGCAAATTGTTTGGCAAGATTCATTAAATTATATTACGCCGGAGTACTCGAAGAAATCTCTGGAACATACGGAGAAATTAATATGGGATTGGTGGAATCGAGAACGAGTTCTAGATGTCGAAATAGCACCAATGATCATTGCGCCATTTGAAGACGACTCAGAAGATGAGAACTTTTTAAGTGATGATGATATTTTTTAGATATTGTTAAAAAGTTTCAGAAGGTTTATCTTAGTCTTTGACGTGTATAAATCATAAATTGCATTGTGAATATCCATTTTTGCATTGTAAGTTAAGTCTTTTGCATTTGGATTTTTTCATGTGCATTTCTTAATCTTCTTCGGAAGTAAATTATGTTTTTTTTTCATGCACAAGTTTCTGTACATTCCTTATACCGATTCTCAGAGCTTTTGCCACTGGCTCCTGGATATTAGCCAGTGAATTTTAATTTAAAATTTTTTTTATTAGATTTGAAACCATTTTTTTTGCTAATTTTTTTAGCACATTTGTAATTTTGTAGGCAATAAATAAATAATTATAGAATACTTGTTCCAATTTTAAAGCATGTTTAAAATAAGTAAATTTTTTTATTAATTATAAGACAAAATTTGATATATAAAAATCGGTAAAACCGCTTTACCAGAAACTCGGGGCTACATATATATATATATATATATATATATATATATATATATATATATATATATATATATATATATATATATATATATATATATATATATATATATATATATATATATATATATATATATATATATATATATATATATATATATAGCCTGTATTTTTCGCATGCATGGCCCTTAATTTTAGACTGAAATTTGAAGAAATCGGATAAGTAGTTTTACAGCTATGCCGCGAATAGACAGATTGAGGGACCGTCGTACTTACAGACAGACGGAGAAAACATGTTTTCCGGCATCTAGGTACCCTTAAACGTAAAGATCTACAAAAAATCTCACGAGGGAAGTAATAACTAATTCTCTTGTGTTTTTAACAAAGTGTATAATATTTTTGCAAAATAATTTTTTTTTGTTATCACGATATAAAAAAAAACAAGTTTTTTTGCACAGGGTTGGCCTGCATTTAAATAAATGACACTGTATAAGTGGTTAGATTTTTAGGTCAAGCGGGGCTCATAATTTTTGGTGATTGATAAAAAAATCTCACTTTCATTAAGTGGTTGTATAAACAGAACATATCCTGATTGTTCCACTCATTCGAACCGCCTTCCGACTTTATTAAGGCGCTTGCCATTTTGTGTATTTTTGTTTTTGCCAACCAAAAAATTTTAACCAAATACATATTTAGCGAATTTTCTTATTTAGTCCCTCGGCATTTAATATGTAAAATAATATTGAGTGGCTATCTTAATAATATTGCGTAATATAATAAAAAAAAACTATTTTCTTTCTCCCTGTATATTTGTAAAGAGCCCATCGAGATTTAATAGCTCGATAAAAGAATCACACAACATTTTGGTATTCACTGTGTTTTCTGATTTGCTTCATAATGTTGGTGACCTTTGATAAGACCGCATTCGACTATAATATCATTTTTCTCGGGTTAACTAATTAAATTACTTATTGTAAAATAAATAAAAATAGAGGCTATAGCGAATGATTAGTTTTTTTTTATTTTAGATACTTTATTGTTCTTACCTTTTAAACGAATACTAATAAAATTTCAATTAACGATAACTATTACCTTATTTATTACATAGAATTTAGTTTAGTAATGCCTGTGTTACATAAAAGGTTTCTATTTTTAGTTTGCACTAAGACTATTGGGTATAGGCAATGATTGTTCTGAGAAAAATTTTATTGTCGGGCATTTTAAAGTTCAATCGCTAAACAATGGTTTTGACGAATTTCTTACTTATGTAAATAATTTTGAATTTGATATACTACGAATCTCAAAAACATTGCTCACACCCAACCACGACTTGGATATTTTTAATATCAATGGTTATAATTTTATTCGGAAAGACAAAACAGGTAGAAAAGGAGGAGTTGGGATTTATATAAAGAAATACCTCAAATTTGAAAAAGTCAACCTTTATTTATACTATAAGGGATGTAAGTAACATTTACCAGTCGAGGATGGGTTTGCACCCGAGCGATAGCGAGGGCTGGCAAAAAAGTTCGAGACTGGTTAATGTACTTACATCCCATATAGTATGTAACATTTTTCCCCCTTCCTGTATTGTATGTTTACAAGAAAATGCTGGATATATTTTTGGATTTTCATTATCATTACATTCGATAGCATTCTCATTAAATTATGAAGGCAGCCGTGATCCGTTGCCAGAGCAACATAAGCAGTTTTTATTTTATCATCAACGTCAAGTTGACAATTTATAGCGAAAAGTTTGAAGAAGTCGAAATGTTTGATTCTGTGTGAACAATATGGATGTTTCAGACATACAAGAATCAGCGAATATTGCTTGTTTGGGTCTTGTAAACAATTAAACCCACGGAATTTGACAATTTTTTAATATAAAATAGAAAGTTTACCTTCATTTAACTGCTTTAAGAAAATAAAAGAAATGGATAAACCATTTTTTCTATTAAAAAAACCAAGAAGAAATTCGATATTTTCACTGCATTCCAATGCGCCATATTCCTTAATATGACAATTTGAAGACAGGGTATCTTGCATTGTTGCCAAACTTACATTATTGTATGGAGTTTAAATTTTTCATGTTTGTCTCACGACAGTAACGCATTTGGACCCCTGTGTCGATCCCAAATATTAGACTTTCGCCAGTGATGCACTTCGCTGTCGTTCGCCTTTTATATTAGGGCTTTAATGATGATGCCTACGGCGCCTAACCTGGTGCTAACCTGGTACCAATCTACCTAGTGCGGTCAACACTAATCAACAACACTAATCACCCTCTGGGCCGATGCCGAATATTAGACTTTCGCCAGTGATGCCCTGCGCTGTTGTTCGTCTTTTAGGGTTTTAACGATGACGCCTACGGCGCGTAACCTGGTGCTAACCGGTGCCTTCGCGCTCCTGCTGGTACCGATCCACAACCCTCAAATGCATTTTGTTTTTCTTATACAATTTATATAGATCATATATAAAATAAACTTGGCAACGTAGGATCCCCAGGACACTGGATTTCCGTTCAATAGACGACACTCCCGCTCTCTCTATTTAGCAGTTGTAATTATGTTTAAAAATGTTTAATAATGTCTAATATAGTAATTACTTCTAACTTTTAGTTAGAAATAATCATTTTTGTGTTATAAAGCATTATAATATAATCAGTCTTTTACGTAGTTCATCAATTAAGTTTGTGAAAAATATATTTTTAGCGATACGTCAAAAACAAGTTCAGTGCAACTTTCCGAAACCTTGGTTTTTTTGGATATAATTTGAAAAGTGCCTCATCCATAAATTTTTGTGTATAGGAATTATTTAAAAAAGGTAATCTTTCAAATATATATTTTAAATTTGTTAAATTCCATGGGTAAAATTCTTTACAAGAGCCTGCTTGTTTATCTCTACTACCGGAAAAATCGAAAAAAAGGTATGAAGCAGCATATAAATCCTTTAAGAATTGGTGCCAAAGCAAGACAGCTACTGCAGTCTCAGAAACCTTGTTTTTGGCGTATTTCCAAGAAAAAAGTGCTATATTGAAGTCCCCATCAAGCTTATGGTGTGAGTATTCGATGTTGAATTTTTATAGAGGAAAATATAGATATTTCTAAGTATCCAAAACTTCAAGCATTTTTGAAAAGAAAAAATGATGGTTATAGACCCAAAAGTCGAATGTGTTTAACAGGGAAGATGTGAATAAGTTCACGCGTGAAGCCCCCGATGATATATACTTATTGATGAAAGTCGTAATGGTAATGGGAGTTGCTGTAGCGTGCCTTTCTAATGAACTCTATGAAATGAAAATGGACAATGTTAAAATAAGTCAAGACGTCTTAATTGTGACCATTTCTGACTCCAAAAATGGAATGTCACGTACATTTACAGTGACAAAAAGTGACGACACTCAGGTTTGTCATTTCAAAATAATCCAAAAGTACATTGATACAAGATCCCACATGACGACTATTAATCCGCACTTCTTTATGCGATATCAAAATGGAAAGTGCTTAAACCAGCCTGTCGGGAAAAATACGTTTTTGTCAATTCCAAGTAAAATTGCGAAAGTTTGAGAGAACTTCAAAATGTATACTGGACACTCTTTTAGAAGAACATCGGCAACTTTATTAGCAAATACTGGAGTTGATGTATTAGCTATCAAGCGACATGGGAGATGGAAATCCGCTACTATTGCGGAAAGTTACGTAGCTGAGAGCCTCAATAATAAAAAGGAAATAGTGAATAAAATTTTATACAATAAGACCCAGCCAGAAGTCTCTTGCAGTGCTTCAACAGTGACAGAAACATTGGCTAGAAATGAAGGATCTGTGGAGTCAGAAAATGTAATACACATCGAGAAGAAACGAGAAAACGTGATTCCAAATTTTGTTAATAATGTGAATAATTGTAATAGTTATACCATTAATATTCATTTCAATTAATATCACCGGATTTTTGTAATATGTTGATGAAATCAAAAATTAAAGCTACTTATAATAATTTTAGATTATTATTTCTCTAGGGATGTAAGTTGACTTACATCCTGTCATTAAGGGCAACCAATACCTTGTTGAGTAACTTTCACTTACGTCTGTCAAAGCAGAGTCAAAATAGGTTGCTTACAATACAGGGAGGGAGTAAAATATAATATGTGTCTCTGTGTATAGGCCCCCTTCTTTAAATGTCAATAATTTTATTAACTGTCTAAAAGATATTTTGACTCCAACTGTGCCATTTTACGATTACGTTATATTCTCAGGGGACATTAATATCGATTTGTTAAAACAGTCTTCCCCCAAACTAAGGTTTTGAAATTATTTGATACATTTAGTCCAATGCAGCATATTACTGAACCTACACGAATAACGGCCAACACTAGCAGCCTTACTGATGTCATCATAAGTAATAATAATTTTTTAACCCAAAATAGTCACTCTGTACCTATATCTCAAACGGTCGTCTCAGATCATTGTTTAACATATACTATATTTAAACATACAACAAAAAAGATAATTATAAATTTGCACCCTGGATAACTGACAATATAAAACTTTTAATGAAACTGAAAGACAATCCACATAATTAATATTTAAGAAACAGGTCTGAAACTCGGCTGCAATATTATAGGGAACTTAGAAATTATACTAAACATGCAACAGCCCGCGAAAAGATTGGCTATTTCAATTTAATGTCATCTAAGAGAAGTAAAGACTTCCGGAGAATTTGTTCTTAATTTTAATTCTTATCAGATAATCAGGTAATGCGTTCCCCAAATATGGGCTAATATATGGGAAAGTTAAAATATGATAGGTTAATGGTCTTAATGGCGAATCTCAAATCTATATTTTTAACCGTCCAAAAATTACTCTCAGAAATTTTGCAGCTCTTAATTCAGAATGTCTTAAACAATTAAAAGCCCTCTATACTTATTATCCAAGTCTAAAATATACACATTGAACAAAATATTTAGTTTTTGATCCTCCTAGTATAAATAAAATCCATATTTATTGCTATTATACACCCTTAATGATCACCGAGATGGTTACTGATGATGATGAAAAATGCTAGGCCACCTTAAAAAAATTTCTCAGTTTTCTATGAAATGGACATGACGTGCATTTTTATTGGAAATTCAATTTTACTCAATTCTACGACTTCCGATAAGAAATATAAATCTATGTCTTGCAGAACAAAGATAGAATTTTTAATATATTTAACTGTTTTCATCCCAGGAGATAACTTAATTTAAGGAGGGTCAAGGAATGGGAACCAGAATTCGTGCACTCTACAATTCAAAAATTTCTCAACATTCACCCTTAACACTGCTCAAGTTGATTTTACACCGGTCTCTAGAGAAAATATACCAGTTTCTTTGTATATTTACTTGATTTAACTTGGACCTACCTTTCATGTGCTACAGGCAAACGTAAAAACATTTTATTTCTAAATTGCTCGCCCTGTATAAACCGGAGCGTAATTTCAGTGATGAGGTTGTTAAATCCCCCGGGGGAAATTTGAGATCTCTTAAACAAATTCCTCCCCTTGTTACTTCTCTCGAAAAAAAAAAGTGAAATATGAGAAAATTGAAAAATTGGAAATAGTTTTTTTAGATTTATACCTTTGCAAAGTAGTCAGGGTTTCGAGTCCGCAAAATGCCTTCAAATTTACAACTTTTTGATTTTTTTAAGTGACATATATGTGAGTGCTCCAATATTCCCTGTTAACGAACTTGTCTAACCATAGCGACCTGAATTTTCAATCATTTGTAATTGTTTCAATAGCCTCGTGCGACTATTGAAACAATTACAATTCAGCTGAATATTGTATATATTTAAAGGTATTAAAAAAAACTATCTTGTTTAAAAATTGAATCACTGTCCAGTTACTCTAATTGAATTTATATCAGTGACCCTCGGAGGATCCTAGACGCAACAAAATCATTTTATTTGGTATTCAGGCTCGAACACATATACAGGTCACACTTGACCGATGTGCAGAATATTAAGTGACGGTGTTCTGAAAAAGTCGGTGGGTTTCCGTGCGGAAAATTCGTAAAACGTATTTGTAAGGTCCAGAACTGATTTGTGATTTGCTTGTTTATTGTTATTATTATCGGTTCCCTTTTATTTACTTAAATTGTTTATTAATTATTGAATTATTATTATTATTATTATTATTATTATTATGATTATTAGACAGTAGGCGGTTGTAACCGATTAACTGCCTTTATTATGTCCATGCACTTTAAATTTAACTATCTACACTTTATAGTTGTAATTACACCCCAGTACTAACATAATTGTCCAGTCTGTTCTTAAAAGCATTTATACTGGGAGCAGTTACGACATCCTCAGGGAGCTCATTCCACTGTTGGACTGTGCGATTAGTAAGAAAGTATTTTCTCGACAGTCTACGACTCAGCTCTGTTGTCAACTTTAGAGAATGTCCTCGGAGATGTTGATTGGTGTTTCTGTGAAAGAAATTTATGTCACATTTGTAGTGCCCGTGTAGGATTTTAAAGGTTTCTACTAGGCATCCTCTATTTCGCCTCTCCTCCAGTGTGCTAAGCTTCAGGGCTTTTAGACTGTCATCATAAGACAACCCTCTCAACAGAGGTGAGATTCTTGTCGCTCTTCTTTGGACCCTCTCTAGAGTATCGATATCCTTTTTGAAATACGGACTCCACACAACAACGGCATGCTCCAACAATGGTCTTACATATGTATTGTAGACTTTGAGAAATAGTTTCGGTGTTATATTGCCGAAACATCTACGAACTAGATAGATTGTGCAGTTTGCCCTTTTCACAATGTTGTTTATGTGATGCTCCCACATCAGATCATGTGAAATGCGAACACCGAGGTTCACCTGTTCAGTGTCTTTCTTTAGTACGTTATTATCAATATGATAATCAAGAAGCTGGTTGTTATATTCAATGTGAAGTACTGCACACTTGCTATTATTCAGCTCGAGCAGCCAATCCCTCGTTCACCTCTCCAACTCAGCAAGATCCTCCACCAATCTACCGTGATGACTTGTGGATCACCATATATTTTAGTGTCATCTGCGTACATACTAGTCATACAAGACATGTTCATTCATTTAATGTCTACAAATATTTTAATGTACTTACGTTTTATATAGGTTCTCACTAAACAAGTGTCCAAAATTTCTGGGGAGTATAATAGTATAAAAAAATTCTATGAACGTAGATCCAGAAATGCTTCGTCTTCAAGATACAGGGTGTCCAAGTTTTTATATTTTTTACCGTGAACATTTGTGTGATTTCATACAAAGTCTCATAAAAAAAAACGACATCTCAGTCTAAAAACATTTTTCCCCCTCCCTGTATTGTAAGCAACCTATTTTGACACTGCTTTGACAGACGTAAATGAAAGTTACTCAACAAGGTATTGGTTGCCCTTAACGACAAGATGTAAGTCAACTTACATCCCTAATAATAATAATCTAAAATTATTATAAGTAGCTTTATTTTTTGATTTCATCCACATATTACAAAAATCCGGTGATATTAATTGAAATGAATATTAATGGTACACGTTTTCTCGTTTCTTCTCGATGTGTATTGCATTTTCTGACTCCACATATCCTTCATTTCTACCATTCTCCCCCATTCTTCAATGTTTCTGTCACTGTTGAAGTACTGCAAGAGACTTCTGGTTGGGTCTTATTGTATACAATTTTATTTGCTACTTCTTTTTTATTATTGAGGCTCTCAGCTACGTAACTTTCCGCAATAGTTGCGGATTTCCATCCACCATGTCGCTTGATAGCTAATTGAGTAGACTAAATCAGATAAAGATTCAGCTAAAATGTGTATAAATAGTATGTAGTAATCATACATGTTTCTAAGGTGTTCAAATATTTGATATTTTCACATACCTACTGTAACCAGATGTTCTCTTTTTAAGCATGTGTGTAGGCATCTAGTATATATTTTGCAATTAATTTATCTGAATTATCCCCCCTTTTTTTACATCCGAAATAAGAAGTTAGGACCTTTTCTTTTAGTCATTGGTTTAGATCACAGTTATTAGTACTCAGATACAAAAGGGGTGATTTTTCGTTAGTCATTTGTTGGATCAGATTAAGGGAATTGTGCTGCAGTAGATAATATTTTAAACACTTGTCCGTTTGAAGTTATTAGAATTTATTAACTTCTAAGTCTTTAGTTCTATAAAAAGTTACAAAAGAATACATTTTAACATTCTGTTTTTAAACTGTTTTATTTATAATCTTTTCATTAACATTTTCTTTCCTTTTTCTTTTGATTATTTAAGCTGTATTTATTTTTTGTGGGTCATCAGTTTGTTTTCATTCTATCTTAGTTATCCCAGATTGATATTTCTAAAAGCTTTCAACCTTAATTTAATTAATTAATGAATTAAAGATTCCTTCAAGTGTTAACATTTATACCACTCCACCGTCAACCTTACTAGTGTATGCTACTGCATCTGAAACTTTATTTCAAAGAGTCAGCGCGAAGGCATATCAGTATTTAAAAAGAAATGGCTATCCGTTGCCAGCATTAAGTGGAAGGTCGGCTTTAAACATTCAGCTGAATCCCGGGATCTTGTCACATAATATTTAAGGCAATGAGACAAAAGTCTGCAGCTTTAACAAACTTGGAAAGGTTATGCTCATTATTATTTGGTAGGTAGGTGGGTAATTCTTAAGTTGACATGATTTTCACTTTTAATAAAATGTTTTCGACACCTAGTTATATACTTCTTAAATTAGATATATATATTTGTACGGTGTAGTGTTAACTACTCAAAACTAATTTCAACTCCTGAAGATGCTTAAACCTGACATCAAATTCCATTAGTTAAACTAATAAGTACTGAGTGTAGGTTTCTTAAAGTGGCAGGTATTCCCAACCTCAGATCGTGACACAAATTAGAAATGTGATGTATAACAAAACAAGTAAGCAAGTAAAAATAATACTTTAAATAATAATTTGTCTAATAAAAAATGTTTTAGTCTTAAATCTAAAAGGGTAGGAAAACTAATCATTATAATAAGATATCCTTAATCACTAAAATACTATACAGATACACCGTAGCAGTGGTTTTACAAACAGCATCTACTCTATCTCAATTCGGCTATGTATCTATAATATCTGACTAACAAAGCAGAAGTAAACAAGCTTTTGGGTGACTTGAAAAATACTAGCACTAAAAAAAATTTTTTTACAATAATCATATTCTGTCGCTTCACTATTAACTAAAAAATGTACACTTTTACTTAAAAAATTGCCATTTTACTGCTCAAGTTAAATAAGTATATTCTACTGTGTAAATGTTTTCTACAGAATTTAACATAGAACTGGAATAAAGTTCAACTAAATGCTTATAGAAAGTATATTTTTAAACCGCCCTATTTTTACTCATTTTCTTTACCTATAATAGTCTTATCGGGTGGCTTACAAACTTCCTAGAATGATATACATAGATGGAGGCCTTGAGGTAGGCTACAAATAGTAGAAACAAGAAAAAAAAAGCTGATACTGGAAAACTCCTATATTGTCAGATACACAACTAAAAACAACAATTTCTTAATCTTAATTCAAAATACAAGAGTTCTAACCACACTACACCACAACCCTTTAAGTTCTGGACGCGCGTTTCGCTAACCAAGTTAGTATCATCAGCAGATAATATAAACTAAAGTAACTTATCCTAACCGAGACTATTTATAGGTAAATGTGGTCACACTTGGTTACGCCCGACTGCACCGTTATTAAGTAAACCGTAGAGGGGACTATAGGGAATAGGCCCTCTGTCTTTATTTAGTGCTTTCTTACCACATTTAACTATTTCTATACTCTCAAATGCATCCAATGATCTATTATTAGATACATTTTTAATCAACTTAAGATTATTTATTCCTATTTGGTGATTGTTTTCTAAAGCATGTTGGGCAACGCTTGACTTTACTGTTCTTCCGTATCTTAAATGTGCCATGTGTTCTTTAAAACGAATGTTTATGGACTGTTTAGTTTGCCCAACATATTTTAGATCGCAGTCATTACAGCTAATTTCATAGATGCCACTCCTCTCCTTCAAGTCGACTTTGTCTTTAGGGTTTCGAAGGAGATTTTTCAAACTGTTCTTCGTTTTGTAGGCTACTCTAAAACCTACGTTTTTAAATACTTTTTCTAGACCTCTCGTATATCTGGGATCATATGGGATTACTATGAACTTATTGGGAGCCTCAGGTGCTTGAAAAGTAGTGGCGTCTTTTAAAATTTTCTTATGCTTATGTCTATTTACTAATTTATGTACAAAATTACCATTATATCCATTACTTTTAGCTATATTTTTAATCCGAATTGACTAGTCTGTGAGTTAAGAAAATGCTGCCATTTTGTGTTGAAGGCAATGAAATGAGTCGGATGTTATATACCTATCAGTATTAGTAAATTTTCTATAAATATCAAATTCTAAAGAAAAGGTAATTGCCCATTGTTCTCCTTTTCGTACGTAAAATTAATAGAAGGATATTTATTGTTTAATGTTTCTAAGAAAGTGTCTAAATTTTCTGTTTTAGTATCAAAAATAGCAAATATATCGTCTACGTATTTATACCACACCCTTGGGAAATACTTGAGTTCTTTTTTGAACTGGGTTTCTAATCTACCCATAAACAAATTTGCAAGGAACGGAGATAAGCAATTGCCCATCGCAGTTTCCTCAAGTTGTTTATAATATTTATTGTTGAACTGAAAAAAATGTTGATTCATACATAATTTTGTAAGAAGTAAATATTCATCAATAATTTCTTTCTTTAAATTATTGATTTCAACTAGTTCCTTTCCTAAAGCTAGTGGTATGGGTACACTAGGAAACAATGAGCTTACATCAAAAGATATTAAAATTTCATCTTCTTTTAAGTGAACATTCTTAATTTTATCTAAGAATTCTAACGAGTTAGTAACCTCAATGTTATCGTACGAGATATTTAATCTGCTGAATTCTTCTACTACCCATTTTGAAATATTGTACGTTGGTGATCCAACAGCTGAAACAATAGGTCTCATGGACTTCCCAGGTTTATGGATATTGGGAAGGCAATACAGTTTAGATAACTGTGGGTTACTATGTGTTAGTTTAAATTTTAGTTTATCGGACACAAGGTTTTTACACTGTTTTAAGGTATTTTTTACTTCTGTTATCATTTTTGATAACGGGTTCTTCTCAATTAAATCGTAGGGACCAGTTTGAATCAATTGGTCTACTCTTTCAAGATAATCTGTTTTGTCTAGTATAACAACCTTATTTCCTTTGTCAGCTTTTAAATAACAACTTTCTTTTTTCTTGAGTCCCTGGATAACTTCAGTATTTTTACGAGAAACATATTTTGACTTGTTGTTAACAACGTTTTTTGAGATTTGATTTCTGCAAGCCTCTCTAATGAATCCCTTAGTTGACTCTGGCACGTATTGAATAGAACTTTCGATATTCGCTATAATAGTTAGTAAACTATTTTTTACTGGAGGCTCTGCAAAATTCAAACCTTTATTCAAAAGGGCGATTTCTCTATTATCAAAGGACCGAGAAGAAAGGTTTTCTACAATGTTCTCGACTTCCGAAGAAATTTGTTTTTGTGGTTTCAACTTTCTCAGTTTGGTTTTACGTTTCTTTAAAAACTTGGCATCAATAACTACGAACATTTTTCTTTGGAAATCTAACTATTGTTCGTAGGTTTTAGAGTAGCCTACAAAACGGAGAACAGTTTGAAAAATCTCCTTGGAAACCCTAAAGACAAAATCGACTTGAAGGAGAGGAGTGGCATCTATGAAATTAGCTGTAATGACTGCGATCTAAAATATGTTGGGCAAACTAAACGCTCCATAAACATTCGTTTTAAAGACCACATGGCACATTTAAGATACTGAAGAACAGAAAAGTCAAGCGTTGCCCAACATGCTTTAGAAAACAATCACCAAATAGGAATAAATAATCTTAAGTTGATTAAATATGTATCTAATAATAGATTATTGGATGCATTTGAGAGTATAGAAATAGTTAAATGTGGTAAGAAAGCACTAAATAAAGACAGAGGGCCTATTCCCTATAGTCCCCTCTATTGTTTTCTTGACAACGGTGCAGTCGGGCGCAACCAAGTGTGGCCACATTTACCTATGAATAGTCTCGGTTAGGATAAGTTACTTTAGTTTATATCATTTGCTGATGATGCTAACTTGTTAGCGAAACGCGCGTCCAGAACGTAACAAGTTGTGGTGTAGTGTGGTTAAAACTCTTGTTTTTTTGATCTATCGTCCACCATAGGTTCTAGTGTTAGGACTTAATCTTAATTAATTAAATGCATACCATGCAATGTAAATTTAATACAGTTTTAGTTAATACCATTTAACACACAATTGGCAGAGACATAATATTGGTTTATTTCTTCTATGACAATGCCACTAATGTAATTTAGTTTTAATATTATGTAGTTACAAGCATATATCAACATTTTCACATTAGGTATATCTTCTTTAAACATAATTAGGTTTGTGCAGTCAGTGCTAAAATTTCATCAAGTTCTTCTTTACAGTAGCCAGTAGCTGAACATTTCCTAGTTTAAAGAATACAAATTCACACAAAAGACTTCAAGTAGGACTCTTAAATTTACTTATTATGGTAATTGGAGGTTTTTTGTTTTATTTACTTCTGCCTAGAAGTTCCTTCAGAATGAGGGGTAGGGTCGAGGGTAGGTACCTAACTGTTAAACATTTTCAGTTATATTATCTTTCTTTTGGTAATTTCCATCATGAAATGTATGTTGTTTGTTATCTGTAATGTATTCATTAATCAGCATCCATATGTATCAAGTAAAACTAAATTATCTAGTTAGGTACATATAAAAAATATTGGAACATATAATATGTATGCTTAAATAATATTATAATCTACATAATAGCAAAAAATATGTTTTATTTACTAGCAGTTGTGTTATGTAAGGCCTTCAGGGGTCTGGTTTCAATATTTGCCAAAGTAATTACTCAAATACTTATGGATATTAAGTAACATATTCAGCTACACATAGGATATTTTACTTACTATACTATTTGAAACCAAACATATTTTTTAAAATATTTAGTTTAAAATGTATAACTTGAACTAGTCCAAATAAAAATATTCCTACATACTGTCTTGAATTCTTTTACATCAGTTTAATGCCTATTTGTGTATTTACATACGTCATCAAGTTTTTTAAAAATTTTCTGAAGTGAACAGTTTGGTATGCTAATTCTAACGAACTACATAATTTTCTCATTATATATTATCACTAGAAAATTAAATAATACATACCTGCACTTCAAAAGATATATAAGTTTATTCCAATAAACAACCTAACGATCTGCAACTCATACGTCCAAAATTCGAAGAAAACACACAAATACGTATGAAAAAAAATCAGAAATATATTTTAACATCTACTTGTCAAATTCACGTTCGCTCATAACCCTAAAAAACAAAACTGATAAACGAGGTCTAGGGTGATTTTATAGTTAACACCTCTTTAAGCGATAGACGTCTCTGTTTTCGCCGTAACTATAAAAGAAGACAGAATTATGACCGATACATGAATTCCGTTAACAAAGTTTAGCAAAGGTGTACTGTAATTTTTGAGGCCTTTACACAATAAAAACATGGCAAACCTGTCATTTTAATCGGCCCTGGTTTCGCCTCACAGTATACGTCATCAAAACTTTCTTTCCACCGTGTATATACCTATAAACTTATATTTTGCCTTAAATGTCACTTAGTAGGTTGAAATTTGAAACGAGACGCCTAGAGGTATGAAATGAGCAACCAATTTTCATATGCATGAAAATTTGAAAAATATTTTTGATGCCGCCGAAAGAAATTAAGTTTACAGTTTTTTTCACATATCTTTGTTTAACCTTGTATAACAGATAAAAAGTATTATTTTTATTATGTATTACCAATAGAAGAAACCAAGGTTTTAACTATATCGCTTCCGAAATAAAGAACTTACAAAAAAAGGCACATCACGCATATTTTACGCCAAGCAAATGATATATCTTAAATATGATACCTTTGTCTGTAAAAATAAACGAGACAAAAACCCTGTAAGGAAATTTTCAAACCTCTATTCTCACGAACCCTAGGCCACTAAAAATAAACAGTGCAAATTCATGCCCCAATTGTGTTTCGGAAAATACACTTGACATTTTTCTTCGGAACATCAATTTAACGAATTTCGGTTTATCTCTGTTGTTCAAAATAAAAATAGCACAGTTTTCTTATGAGATTAGAAATACGTTTAGCCGAACTGTATTATGATTCACCTTTCACCGAATTTTTCAGATTTTTCCAAGTAACATCGTTCTCTGGAACTTTTGGGCAAAATATATATATACCGATAATAATTCATAACTGTAGAAAGTATGATGCGCATTTATTATTTTAAAAAATAACGCTAATTCCTTAAAGCAACGAAATTTTGTAATATATTGGCTTAAGTTGCTAATAAAGATAATAACTTGCAAGATATTAATATTTATTTAATAGAATTGATCATAACAGTTAGCTTGTTTTTTGTTGTTGATTCATTTTATAAAATATAAAGTATTTTAACGGTATAAAAAAATTACCTTATTAAACTAGTGTTGAAAAAATTTGGGGAATAGAGATATGCGAAATTATTTCCGGGAAAGAAATGAGACGAGGAAACATTCTGAAAATATAATTTTCCAAAACAAATCGCACTTATAAACTTCTGCTTAGGATGTTTCTGTTCTAAATTATGCATTTTCTGATTATAGATTATTAAATATTTGATTTTATATTAAGCTTGTGGTATATAAACCATTGAATTTGTTAATAATCAAGACAATTATTAACATTTGAAAATTTAACTAGGTCAATACAAACCTGTAATTTTAGAAGATTACTGTAAAATACGATAAGAGTTTAAAAAAATTAGATATCTGAGAAAAAACCCTATCCATTACTTTAACTTAGAAATTAATTTAAGTGGCTAAAAAACTAAGTAAACACAGAAATTCAAAAATAAATTTTGTGGATTGTTACATATGCTTTGTTAAACCAAACAAAATATAAAAGATGATTGTATTCCGATATACCGGGTGACGCAGAACATAGGGTACACGCTTTATTGTTTTTTACCTTTCCAGATATTGTTTTGGAACTTAGGTACGTTTAGCAACTTATTAAGATGCATGTTTTGACCGATAATTGAATTATACATTACTTCCAGTTTAACCGGAAGTAACCTAAACTTTAATATATTAAATGGAACCCTGTATATTTTTTTCGTAGACGTATTATGTGCAAAATTTTATTTTCAATGATGTATTGCAAGTTATATTTTTCTTCCAAAATGGCGGCACTAAAACCGGTTTTTTGAAAAACGTTATATTTACCATATATCATATAAAACAAAAGACAGTGTCAAGCTTCTGAGGTGACCTGATTAAAATGAAATTTTTTAGGTCAGAAAAAGCATGGAAGCATTTTATTATTTATTTAGTTTTAGAGTACCTAAAGAAACTACTTGAATTCAATAATTTGAAGAAAGAAATTATTGAAGAATATTTGCTTCTCACAAAATTATGTATGAATCAATTTTTTTTTTCAGTTAAACAATAAATATTATAAACAACTTGAAGGAACCGCGATGGGCGATTGCTTATCTTCGTTCCATGCAAATTTGTTTATGGGTAGATTAGAAATCCAATTCAAAAAAGAACTCAAGTATTTTCCAAGGGTGTGTTATAGATACGTAGACGATATATTTGCTATTTTTGATACTAAAACAGAAAATTTGGACACTTTCTTAGAAACATTAAACAATAAATATCCTTCCATTAATTTTACGTACGAAAAGGAGAACAATGGGCAATTACCTTCCCTCGCCACGTTAGTTATTAGAAATAACGATAAATTAGAATTTGATATTTATAGGAAATTTACTAATACCGATGGGTATATAACATCCAACTCATCTCATTGCCGTCTACACAAAATGACAGCATTTCATTTCTTAACAAACAGGTTAGTCAATTTTCCATTAAGTAAAGAACGTTTTACCAATGAAATGAATCGGATTGAAAATATAGCTAAAAGTAATGGATATATAATGATAATTTTGTACATAAATTAGTAAATAGACATAAGCATAAGAAAATGTTAGAAGATGCCACTACTTTTCAAGCACCTGATGCTCCCAATAAGTTCATAGTAATCCCATTTGATGCCAGATATACGAGAGATCTAGAAAAAGTATTTAAAAACGTAGGTTTTAAAGTAGCCTACAAAACGGAGAACAGTTTGAAAAATCTCCTTGGAAACCTTAAAGATAAAGTCGACTTGAAGAAGAGAAGTGGCATCTATGAAATTAACTGTAATGTCTGCGATCTAAAATATGTTGGGCAAACTAAACGCTCCATAAACATTCGTTTTAAAGAACACATGGCACATTTAAGATACGGAAGAAAATTTAATTAAAAATGTATCTAATAAGAGATTATTGAATGCATTTGAGAGTATAAAAATAGTTAAATGTGGTAAGAAAGCACCCAAGTGTGGCCACGTTTACCTATTAATAGTCTGGGTTAGGATAAGTTACTTTAGATTATATCATCTGCTGATGATGCTAACTTGCTTAGTGAAACGCACGTCCAGAACGTAACAAGTTGTGGTGTAGTGTGATTAGGATTCTTGTATTTTAATCTTTTATCTATACTAAAAAACATCGTTGGTTTTACGTCCTATAAAAATAATTGTAAAATACATGCTGCATGTTGATGAATATCAAAATGCATATCAATTGAATGGAAATATTTTGTTTTAAATAGATGTTTTATATATTTATTGAAGTGTGTTTATAATATATCGTTTTAAATGTCATTTGTATAGAAATATAAGAATTGAAAAACAATAGCATGTACAAAATTTAGTTTTTCCGTAAAATATATTAAGCCTTTAAAATATATGTACATATTTGTCAGGTTATACCTATTTGAATGTAAATTTTTCTAGCGTCATTTAAATCAGCTAGGGTATCAAAATTCAGATAAAATTGAATAGAAATTAAAACAATATTTTGTAAGGGCATTTTTTCTTACGGAAATTGCTAAGTAAATTATACAACAATCTTAACGTTTATTTTCTAAATAAAACATCCTTTTTCGAATTTCAGAATCTCCTCAATATTAAATATGGTATCTTCTTTTATACCTCCTCCTTAATAGTTCTGTTATAATATTTGAGAATTGACAATTTAAAACTCCGAGATTTAGATTGGGTAAAATTTAAACCATTCGACCTAGGGCAAAATAAATTTGTCTTGCTTATCGAGGTCTTTTATTATGGCATTAAATGTTGGTGGTTTTTCTAAGACTAATGAACAATATGTTTTTGATCAAGATCTATTAGTCCTACTAGTATGTAATGGGCTTATTACTCGCGGGTTTCAACGTTACTCCAACTTTATTACTCACATCCGCTTTGACCAATCACATACTGTAGTTCTATAATTTTGGCCTGAACGTTGTTGTCAAAAAATCAAATGTTTAAGATTTTTTACTTCCCTCGTAAAAGGCAAGTATTGCAATCGTGAAAAATCACCCTCGCAAGTTTTTACCCGTATTAAGGTCCTTACGCTATGTCCTAGGTGAACACGAGTGTTGCGTTGCGATAAAACGCACGCATCGAACGTATTGCGGTGCGTGCGTTTTTAAACATAGGCGGCAAATTACTACGAACGTGTTGACGTCGCAGCCATCGTTGTTGAACTAATCAGCCCGTAGTGTAATTTGCCGCCTATGTTTAAAAACGCACGCACCGCAATACGTTCGATGCGTGCGTTTTATCGCAACGCAACACTCGTGTTCACCTAGGACATAGCGTAAGGACCTTAATACGGGTAAAAACTTGCGAGGGTATTTTTCACGATTGCAATACTTGCCTTTTACGAGGGAAGTAAAAAATCTTAAACATTTGATTTTTTGACAACAACGTTCAGGCCAAAATTATAGAACTACAGTATGTGATTGGTCAAAGCGGATGTGAGTAATAAAGTTGGAGTAACGTTGAAACCCGCGAGTAATAAGCCCATTACACACTAGTAGGACTAATAGATCTTGATCAAAAACATATTGTTCATTAGTCTTAGAAAAACCACCAACATTTAATGCCATAATAAAAGACCTCGATAAGCAAGACAAATTTATTTTGCCCTAGGTCGAATGGTTTAAATTTTACCCAATCTAAATCTCGGAGTTTTAAATTGTCAATTCTCAAATATTATAACAGAACTATTAAGGAGGAGGTATAAAAGAAGATACCATATTTAATTTGAGGAGATTCTGAAATTCGAAAAAGGATGTTTTATTTAGAAAATAAACGTTAAGATTGTTGTATAATTTACTTAGCAATTTCCGTAAGAAAAAATGCCCTTACAAAATATTGTTTTAATTTCTATTCAATTTTATCTGAATTTTGATACCCTAGCTGATTTAAATGACGCTAGAAAAATTTACATACAAATAGGTATAACCTGACAAATATGTACATATATTTTAAAGGCTTAATATATTTTACGGAAAAACTAAATTTTGTACATGCTATTGTTTTTCAATTCTTATATTTCTATACAAATGACATTTAAAACGATATATTATAAAAACACTTCAATAAATATATAAAACATCTATTTAAAACAAAATATTTCCATTCAATTAATATGCATTTTGATATTCATCAACATGCAGCATGTATTTTACAATTATTTTTATAGGACGTAAAACCAACGATGTTTTTTAGTATAGATAAAAGATTAAAATACAAGAATCCTAATCACACTACACCACAACTTGTTAATTCTGGACGTGCGTTTCACTAAGCAAGTTAGCATCATCAGCAGATGATATAATCTAAAGTAACTTATCCTAACCCAAACTATTAATAGGTAAACGTGGCCACACTTGGGTGCTTTCTTACCACATTTAACTATTTCTATACTCTCAAATGCATTCAATAATCTCTTATTAGATACATTTTTAATTAACTTTTCTTCCGTATCTTAAATGTGCCATGTGTTCTTTAAAACGAATGTTTATGGAGCGTTTAGTTTGCCCAACATATTTTAGATCGCAGACATTACAGTTAATTTCATAGATGCCACTACTTTTCAAGCACCTGATGCTCCCAATAAGTTCATAGTAATCCCATTTGATGCCAGATATACGAGAGATCTAGAAAAAGTATTTAAAAACGTAGGTTTTAAAGTAGCCTACAAAACGGAGAACAGTTTGAAAAATCTCCTTGGAAACCTTAAAGATAAAGTCGACTTGAAGAAGAGAAGTGGCATCTATGAAATTAACTGTAATGTCTGCGATCTAAAATATGTTGGGCAAACTAAACGCTCCATAAACATTCGTTTTAAAGAACACATGGCACATTTAAGATACGGAAGAAAATTTAATTAAAAATGTATCTAATAAGAGATTATTGAATGCATTTGAGAGTATAAAAATAGTTAAATGTGGTAAGAAAGCACCCAAGTGTGGCCACGTTTACCTATTAATAGTCTGGGTTAGGATAAGTTACTTTAGATTATATCATCTGCTGATGATGCTAACTTGCTTAGTGAAACGCACGTCCAGAACGTAACAAGTTGTGGTGTAGTGTGATTAGGATTCTTGTATTTTAATCTTTTATCTATACTAAAAAACATCGTTGGTTTTACGTCCTATAAAAATAATTGTAAAATACATGCTGCATGTTGATGAATATCAAAATGCATATCAATTGAATGGAAATATTTTGTTTTAAATAGATGTTTTATATATTTATTGAAGTGTGTTTATAATATATCGTTTTAAATGTCATTTGTATAGAAATATAAGAATTGAAAAACAATAGCATGTACAAAATTTAGTTTTTCCGTAAAATATATTAAGCCTTTAAAATATATGTACATATTTGTCAGGTTATACCTATTTGAATGTAAATTTTTCTAGCGTCATTTAAATCAGCTAGGGTATCAAAATTCAGATAAAATTGAATAGAAATTAAAACAATATTTTGTAAGGGCATTTTTTCTTACGGAAATTGCTAAGTAAATTATACAACAATCTTAACGTTTATTTTGTAAATAAAACATCCTTTTTCGAATTTCAGAATCTCCTCAATATTAAATATGGTATCTTCTTTTATACCTCCTCCTTAATAGTTCTGTTATAATATTTGAGAATTGACAATTTAAAACTCCGAGATTTAGATTGGGTAAAATTTAAACCATTCGACCTAGGGCAAAATAAATTTGTCTTGCTTATCGAGGTCTTTTATTATGGCATTAAATGTTGGTGGTTTTTCTAAGACTAATGAACAATATGTTTTTGATCAAGATCTATTAGTCCTACTAGTGTGTAATGGGCTTATTACTCGCGGGTTTCAACGTTACTCCAACTTTATTACTCACATCCGCTTTGACCAATCACATACTGTAGTTCTATAATTTTGGCCTGAACGTTGTTGTCAAAAAATCAAATGTTTAAGATTTTTTACTTCCCTCGTAAAAGGCAAGTATTGCAATCGTGAAAAATCACCCTCGCAAGTTTTTACCCGTATTAAGGTCCTTACGCTATGTCCTAGGTGAACACGAGTGTTGCGTTGCGATAAAACGCACGCATCGAACGTATTGCGGTGCGTGCGTTTTTAAACATAGGCGGCAAATTACACTACGGGCTGATTAGTTCAACAACGATGGCTGCAACGTCAACACGTTCCATTTTACTTATGGAAAATAGTGTACTTAGACTAAGATTATTACAAAAACTTAAAAAAAGATGTCAAATTAGAAAAACCACTCATTCGATTTATAGAAATAGGTTAGTTTACGGGGAATTTCATCATCTGTACCTGGAGTTACGAGCAGATGAAAGTGCTTTTCGCCAATACAGTAGAATGACAATAATAACTTTTGATTATATTGTGGAAAATATACGTGATGTTTGTTATCATTGCACAACTAACTTTCAGAGACCAATTTCTGTCGAAGAGAGGCTTTTGTTAACCTTAAGGTAAGTAATGCAAACCAGCATATTAATTTTTGAAGGTCTTTATTATTAATGTATGCTTATTGTTGGGACATATTGTTAAAATTACTTGCATAAGCTTGTGCAGTTGACGGGACAGTAGTTAATGGGCAATCCAGGGCATAATGAGTATTGCCTGCTTGAAAACTGGTAGTCGGAGGTGAACAAACATTCGAATAAGCCGATGAATGCACTGAGGATGCAGTTGATGGACGATCAGGGTACTGATTATCGGCGGCTTGAAAACTGGTAGACGGAGGAGAACAAACATTCGAATAAGCCGATGAACGCACTGAGGATGCAGTTGATGGACGATCAGGGTACTGATTATCGGCGGCTTGAAAACTGGTAGACGGAGGTGAAGAAACATTAGAATAGGCCGATGACATTTCGTTGATTAATGTTTCTTGAAATTTGTTTCTTACTCGTAGTTGCTGCAAGGGATCCATTTTTTGGAAATATGGCAAGAGAGACCTCAGGAATAAAGAATTCTCGTCTTCCGGTGTTTGAAGCAGAGCCAGTTTTTTTTCCTCGATATTTAATAATTGTTGTTCTACAGCTGTATTCTCTTCGCGTGGTGATTTTCTTTTTAAATGAGGTATCGCTTTACGCGGAGTTGACGTGTTTTTTGTTTCAGATACAAGCTCCATTTGTCTTTTATTTATTCGTAAACCAACAGTGTTGGTATTGACTTGTGAAACACCATCCTTAGCGCCTACTTGTGAAAAATCGGCACTTACGATCTCTTGTGAAACATCGGCAGTCACACTCACTTGTGATGAAAAATCCACATTAGCAGGATTTTCGTCTGAAGCCTGTTCATTTTCAATATCGTCGTTGTTAAACAAAGAGGTCTGCGATTCTTGCGAAGCTTCAACATGAGATACATTTCCTTCCGTACTTCTTGGAGCTACTATACCCTTCAGAAACTGCAAACTGTCAAAATATTGCCATTTTCCTGTATACTGTCCATCTTCCTCTACAGCGTCGCCTGAACGAGGTTTACGAACTTTTTTTAATTCTTTTGCGAATTGATCGCGTAAATTTCGCCATTTTTTTTTAGCTTCTTCCTCTGAAAAAGAAATCCTTTATAAATAACTATGATTTATTTTGTTTCAGGTACCTATCTACTGGAATCGCGTTTCGGCAAATTGCCTTTACATTTCGAATATCAAAGTCATCAGTCGCATCTATAGTCATGGAGGTTTGCAAAGCCCTTTGGGATACACTTCAGAGACTGCATATGCCTTTGCCTACCGTCAGAGATTATGAAAATGTCGCAGCACAGTATTTCAAAAAATGGAACTTTCCTAACTGTTTAGGCAGTATCGATGGAAAACATATAAGAGTTAAATGCCCTGCAAAATCGGGAAGCATGTTTTATAATTATAAACATTTTTTTTCAATAATATTAATGGCGGTTGTCGATGCTAATTACCGATTTTTAATGATCGATGTGGGTGCCTATGGAAAAGACAGCGATGCTGGAGTATTTTCTAATTCACCAATTTATCAAAACATTGAAAATGGGACTTTACTTTTACCAAAAGATCAACAATTACCTAACTCTGAACAAATCGTTCCTTTTGTGTTTATAGGAGATGAAGCGTTCCCATTAAGAACTTATCTATGACGACCATTTCCTAGAAGGCAACTGCAAAATAGTGAACCTGCCTCTTATTACAATTACCGTTTATCACGTGCCAGAATGAGTGTGGAATGTGCCTTTGGTATATGTTCTGCTAAATTTAGAATTTTGTTAAAATCTATAGAGACTAATGTAGAAAATGCGGTTCACATTGTAAAGGCAATTTGTGTTTTGCACAATGCTATAATAGACATGGAAAAAGACTCATTTTTGAACGACTTGCAAGAATATACAGCCAGCAATCTTAGTAATAATATTAATAATAATTTACGTATTTCACGAGCTCACAACCGTCCGTCGAGAGAAGCCGAAAATTTAAGAGATATCTTTTGTCAATACTTTTGGGTAAACAAAATTTAAATGTATACTGGATGTAATATTTTCGCAATACAATCAATAAAAATATTGTTAAACACATCACATCATAGAAATTAGCAGAAAACTATATTATTAATAAAAAAATTGCACGGGATACAGAGTATTCTTCCTCCATTTGAGAAACATTCGGAATAATATTTCTTTTCAAAAATAAATAAAAACTCTCTATTAATTAGTTTTCTATTATTTTTTGTGTAGGTTATGTACTTACTTGAAAATCCCGTACTGTGAGCTACATTATCCCATTCCTTGTCTACAAATAATCGATCCTTGTAGCGTGGATTTTTCTTATTCCACAAAATATTGCGCCTTTCGACTTCAGAAATCAATCTTTCCATTGCGAAAATCGGACAAGAACTGACGCGACGCCGCACAGTGTCATTTTAGCGGAAAAAAATCCAAATTTTAACTTTAAAATTAAAAAGTATTTATATTTGCAAATGATCAAAAACAGATTATATAAGTATATCATGCCCAATGTATTTAAGGTAAGTTGCTAAAAACTTTGCAGTAAGCCATGGAAAATGGGAAACAGCTGAAGGTTACTCGAAGCTGTCAATACAAGTTAAGTCTGACGCATCAGTTTCTTTTGGTATAAGCGTACGTTTAAGTAAGAAATTGTGATTATAAATTATGGAAGAAATAAGCAGAGGTACGTAGTTAATGATTTAAGCTAATAAGAAAGAAATTTAAGCATGTATTAACGCAAAGTTTGTCGAATTTCCAAATCTTTATTTTTTTTTTTTGAATTTTCAATTTTAATCGAGATTTAAAAAAATACACCAGAAACCATATTTCCAATTTTTGCATTATTCAATACTTCAATATGTCTAGTTTATAACTGTTATAATTTTTTTTGCGACTTTTTGCGATTCTAGCCAATATGATATTTTTTAGAAAGTCCAGTAACCATAAAAAATGGGGATCTTTCAGAGGTTTGGTTACGAGCTCGGAATGGCGATAAAGAAAAAGCAGTTGTCGAAAAAGTAAACGTGTATTTTGTGTATATATAATAAAGAAATATAATAAAGAAAATACACCATCTAGAGATGCATTGGAACAAATGACAAAATATTTTTGTTTAAAAATGAAGACTTTTTTCAAAAACTGCCATCGAAATATTAAATACTTTAAAAAGACACATGAGAATTGGTTAAATAAGGCAATTATTTTTCCAGTTAGTAAAAATGCTGAAAAAAAAGTGGTAAGTTTCTTAAAATAAAATGTGCCTTCAAAAATAATGTCACTTTTTTATTTTTTTTAAGAATCAATATCAATGTTATTACGCAACGTTGTACTCTACAAACTAAAAGATACGAATAATGGCATAAATGTGGTCTTTATCATTGAGCTAGAAGTCAAGTTGGAAAATAGGGAGGCGACATTATTTCTGGAGGCTACTGTAATTTGTATATACCGGGTTATTTTGAATTTTATTTCTTATTTTGTCAATACGTCAAAAAACCTAAATTTTTTAAACCTAAATTTTTTGAAGATTTTTTTTTTTGGTTTTTGTAGGGTCTTAAAAGAGGCAGACCTAGGAAACGTTTTGAGGATTTGGGCCCAAAAGCCAAAAAAATTAGAATAAAGGAAAAAGTCACTGGTATGTCAAATGAAGAACTTCTTCATGTAGTAAGTGAGTCCGAGAAACTTTTACCAAGCCAAGAACCAAGGATTATGTCCCCAGAAAAGGCTCTTGCGCTCTCTTTGGATTTAGATTTATCAGTCAGAAAATATAGAATTTTGAGATCTTCAATTAATGCAGTTCATAAGGGCTGTGTGCCGAGAAGTAGATCTACAAGAAATTCTAGACAAAACAATAAAAAGTCTATTAAACATTATAAACCTTTCGGAAATAAGTAATGATGACAAATTTAATTTAAAATTAGTGTGCAAGTGGGGGTTTGACGGCAGCTCGGGGCACAGCCCTTTCAAACAGAAATTTTCTGAACAAAGTTCCACAACTTATGAATCTATTTTTTTTATTGCATTTTCACCAATTAGAGTCCTTTTGAATGGCAAACCGATTTGGAGAAATCCACGTCCTTCCTCCACAAGGTTCTGCAGACCTATCAAATTTGTATTTACGAAAGAAACTGCAGAACTTGTACGGAAGGAAGAGCGTAAAATGAAAGAACTCATATCTAATCTTAATCCTTATAAATATTTTATTTATGACAAAGAGGTTATCGTCACCTATGAAATGTTATTGACCATGTTAGATGGCAGTATAGGTAACATTTTATCAGGTACTAATGCAACTGCACGTTGCTTTATATGTGGTGCAGGTCCAAAAGAAATGAATCAAAGCGCAGTATTGCAGAGATCATTTAATGATTCCAACCTTCGATTTGGTTTGTCCACCTTACATTGCTGGATACGTTTTTTTGAATGTGTTATTCATATTGGTTACAGGTTGCCTATATCGACATGGCAAATTAAGGGAACCGAGAATAAAGAAATTGTGAATCAAAACAAAAAACGTATCCAGCATGAATTTAAAACACAAATGGCTTTATTGGTGGACAAACCAAAGCAAGGATTTGGATCAACCAATGATGGCAATACTGCGCGGAGATTCTTTTTGAAGCCTGAAATAACAGGGGTAGACTTAAATTTAATTAAACATTTTTCTATTATCCTGAGAATTCTATCTAGCGGCCAAAAAATTAATGTTAGCGAATTTGAGCGTTTATTAAACGAGACCAGAGAACTTTATATACACTTGTACAGTTGGTACTATATGCCAAGCAGTGTGCATAAAGTTCTCGTGCATGGAATTTCGGTAATCCAGTTTTTTGAATTCCCCATAGGCGAGCTTTCTGAGGAAGCCTTAGAAGCTCGCCATAAAGAAATCAAAAAGTTGAGATTAACAAGAACAAGAAAAACCTCAAGGATTGATACAAACAAAGATTTGATGAATCATTTATTGATTTCATCGGATCCACAACTATCTACACACAGAAAAGTTACCACTAATAATCGTGGTAACATTGATGACGATATAACGAAATTTTTAATAGTTGAATAAACTATCTATTTTAAAAGGTATTTAAATTAGGTACCTAGTCATTTTAAAGGTCTCTAAGTTGCCTCATTTCTATTGTAAAACATATGTAAGTTTCTTGTTATTGTTATAATAATTATAAAATATTCTTTAGAGTTATTACTATTTATATATATATTTCATATTAATATGTATAATGTATATTATACATTCTTGTTAATCAATTGTTAATTTTTCGTTTCGGATATGCAAATAAAATATTTACCTGATTTGAGCTATTCCTATGTTACCTAATTAATTTATAGTTGCTAACCACCCTGTACAAACATTAAATTTATCAAAAAAATAATAAATTTAAAATAGTTAATAAATATATAAAGAACAATACATTTATAAAAGTACTTTTAATGATTCTTAGGTTTTTGAAACATTTAAAAGCACAATTAATGCATTACTTTCATAGACATAGGCACAAATAAGTAAAATAAAACTTTTATTGATTTAGTAGCTTCACTTATGATCAATAATATTTTTATTCAAAATAATAAATTTTGAAAAAAGTAAACATATTGATTTTTTCAAATTTGATTTTAGCCCCAGCCTCCCCTATTGGCATAGGGGATTTTTTAAAATCGGATTAACAATGTTATTTATGTCCTAAATAAATGTGCATAAGTAAGAAATATTAATTTTAAATATTTTGTAAAAATATGATTTTTTCCAAAAATGGCCCTATTTTTGACACTGTGCGCCGCGCCGGTGAAAATAAAACACGTTTTAATTTAAAAACAATGCGTGCGTTGCGTTGATCCAATTGCGGGCGAATTTAGTGCCCGACGTATTTACGTTGGACTAATTCATTTGATTCGCGTTGTTTTTTCTCGAACGTTTCTCGCATCGCACCGCACGCACCGCAGAATCCGTGTTCACCTAGGACATAGCTTTAGCTGGAAACAAACATCTTTTCGGTTAATTCCGTCGATTGTCGGTCTCTCTGTTAGCGACATAGCTAGAAAACTAGTTACCCGATTGACTTCAAATTTGCTGGAAAACTTAGAAATCCATTATAGCGAAACAAAATGGCGGCTTAGTGAAATGTTAAAATAATTATTTATTAAAAACTACTTATCCAACTTGAAATTTTACAGAAAAATTAAGTATTACATAGGAATAAACTGGTAAAATATTGATGCGAATCCAAGATGGTGAATCAGCTCGGAAAATACTCATCAGATTGATTTCAAATTTAATGCAAGAATTAACTGTGATATATAGGTAGATAGAAAAAAATACAAACAGGGAACTTTCTAGAAAAAATATACAGGGTGAATCAGAAACTAGTAGCGTACCAAATTTTATTTTTTTAAAGAAATGCCCTGTATAGTTTCGATTTTTTAGATTCTCTTTGTTATTCCTTTTTCAAAAATGTGTGATGTGTCTATACTTGGATCGGTGCCGGTGGTTTTTGAGATATTCGACTTTAAAATGTCCCCTTATCCTATTTAATTTACGTGAACTTGTTTCTAAGGTGTCTCGCTGGTACTGACATTGTCAGACTATCACTATTATTTAACTTGCCTGTGTTAGTTTTGCCCACTGGCGTTTTCTTGATATTTATAATACAGCGTTACAATCTGTAGTTTTTCATTTAATGAACATCTCATTGCGGCAAACTAATATAATATCTGCTAAAACGTCAAAAATTACAGTGATTTTGAAGTAAGGTGATCACCTGCATTACCTACATTTTTTTTTACTTTAAACTGTTTTATTCCAAACCAACTTCACAAGTTTATTACATGGAATGTAACATATAACAATAGAAAATAATAATAATAATAAAGTTGTAATAAAAGCAACTCCTTTGTTATAATTCTAATATAATATAAAAACTAAGTTGAAAAAAATATTTTTAAAAAATCTATTCGTTTTTATTTTTGTAAAAAATGCATTTTTAATTGTTTTTTATATGTCGATAATTTTTTATGTCTTATAGTCTCTGGTTGGTAAGTTATTATATATTTTTAAACCATCGTGCAGAATTGATTTTTTTCCCAAAGTTACTTTTTATTGTAATGGTCTGTAATTGTAAGCAATGTCTTGTATCGTGATTATGTAAAGTATTAGAATTTTTAAATATAATATTTGATTTTCTTCCATTATTAATAATAGAGTGTAGTAAAATGCAAATTTTGAAATTATAAATATAAGTTTAAAAATCCGTTAGGTTTATATAGATTAATAGAAGGTTTCAAGTATGGTAGTTTATAAATACATTTTAGAGTTTTATTTTGCAATTGTTTTAAAGGTTTAATATGAGAAAAACAAGCAGATCCCCAAATTGAAATTAAATATTGGAATTTAGAATATATTAAAGAATAATATATGTTTTTTAAGAATTTTAATGGTACGAAATATCTTGCTTTGTATAATACTCATATTAATGGAGTTATAGCGGTTCTTATACTATGAATATGATTTTTCCAACTTAAGTTTTCATCTATAATTAATCCTAAAAATTTAGTTGTATTTGAATATTTAATTTTGTTATTGTTCATTACTATTGGGGAAATACTAGAATTTATCTTTGTTTTACTTATTGACATAAAAGAAGATTTATTAAAATTTAATGATTTGTTTGTGAGAGTTAATTTTTTAATTTCATATGAATATATTCAATTAAATAGGTAGCAAATTAATTTCCGTTTTTTTGTTTAACTGGTATCATAAGATAGCTTATTAAAAACTCAGATAGGAATGTAAAAGTTATTTTGCTCTAGGTCCAACCGTTCAGGTGCTATGACGGCTCAAAAAAGCAAAAAAGTCAATGTTGGAACATCAATAAATCAAAAACAGTTGAAGATAGACACATAGTACCCTTATTAAAAAACACTTAGAATTGACCATAGAATCCAAAAATATAATGATATATAGGGTGTTTAAAACACGCAACATCCTTAGCGTAAGTCTTTTGTTTCTCATTCAATTGTTTTTTGTTACGATTTTCGAATTCTCCGAACTAAAATACAGCGACTGGCTATTTTGAATTTCTTGAGAAATACGGGAGAATTAAAAAAAATCCGTTTTTCATCCTCAATGGAAGACCCTGTTACATCGATTACTCCGCGATGATTTGACCAATTTAGGTGAAATCTTCAGGGGATATTCAGGATATTGCCGGAGTGATCTTATAGCAAGAATATTAAGAAAATGTTAAAAATGGCGGATGGCGCCATTTTGCTTTTTTGCACCAAGATATATTGCAAGAAGTTTTTTAATATTCTACTCTCGCGTCTGGATTCTACGTGTTCACCATTATATAAGGAAAAACATATTATGGCAGGGGACCATTTCTTAAACCTGATTGTTACAATAAAACTATTCCGGGTGACACAGGACATAGGGTACAAGCTCAAATTTGTTTTTCTTTTCAGATGTCGCTTCCGGTTAAACCCTTTATTTTTTTTTTCATAGTCGTACTCTGTGCAAAATTCCCTTTCCAACGATGTTTCACAAGTTATATTTTTCTTCCAAAATGGCGGCAATAAAACTGGTTTTCTGAAAAACGTTATATTCACCATATAACATATAAAACAAAAAACTTCAAACTTCTGAGGTGACCTGATTAAAATGAAACTTTTTACGTTAGAAAATGAAAGGAAATAGGTTAGAAAAAGCATGAAAGCGGGTTATTATGTTTTATTCAAAATATTACGCATTTTTGAAAAAAAAATTAAAATGACTAGGTTTAATGTAAATTTTCTGCCAAAATTTAAATTGGAGTATATTTTATCTATCCGTTTAATTTCACGTTAAAATACGTTTTCAATAATATGCCACAAGTTATCTTTTTGTCGTTAAATTATAACAATATTTCGATTTTTCCTCCGAGCTACATATTTTTTTTATCGGGGAAACTACTAGATCAAAATTTACCATTTTTATTAGTTAAATTATGTTAGATTTATTTCCTCATCATTTTCAGTAGACAATAACTAAGTATTCTATTTAATCTCAACATGTGCCAGATTTGTTGATAACATTTAAACTTAAATGACAAGGCCTAGGTTGGTCATTTTATACCCATACCTGTATAAGCAGTGTTAGCGGTTCTAATAATCTAATCTCAATATTCCAGTTTATAGAAATAGGTAAACTAGCCATTTTATTTTTATAAAAAGGTGACAGTTGATTAATATTAGCATTTTAAAATAATTTTCGCTTATGTTAATTTCAAGTTTAATTGTTTCTAGATGGTTGCTTACGATCGTTCAACGTAAATGCAGCTTAAATCGCATACTACAACTGCCAATAACCATGATGGCCGTATTATGCTTATTTTGTTTTTCATAGCCTACTACTTTTTCTCAATGTATGCGATTTAAACTGCATTTACGTTGAACGATCGTACGCAACCATTTGGAAACAATTAAACTTAAAATTAATATAAGCGAAAATTATTTTAAAATGCATATATTAATCAAGTGTCACATTTTTATAAAAATAAAATGGCCAGTTTACCAATTTCTATAAACTGGAATATAGACATTAGAGTATTAGAATAGCTAACACTGCTCATACAGGTATGGGTATAAAATAGACAACCTAGGCCTGGTCAATTAAGTTTAAATGTTATAAATAAATCTGACACATGTTGAGACTAAATAGAAGACTGTTATTGTCTAACATAGTTTAACTAATAAAAATGGTATATTTTGATCTAGTAAAAGACCTAGACAAAATGATAACTTGTGGCACATTATTGGAAACGTATTTTAATACGTTAAAACAAGGTCCAATTTAAATTTTAGCAGAAAATTTAAATTAAAAGTAGTCACTTTAATTTTTTTTCGAAAAAACGTCATATTTTGCAAAAAACATAATAATCCGTTTTCATCCTTTTTCTAACTTAAAAAGTTTCATTTTAATCAGGTCACCTCAGAAGTTTGACATTGTCTTTTGTTTAATATGTTATATGCTGAATATTTCACTCATGTACAAATTTTCCCGTAAGACTGGTGATGTTTTCGACAAATTATAGCGGAAATACTACGTCGTCTAGGAAACATGGTGTTTCCACTTACCCGGTTAGGTGTGGTTACATACCTAACCAAAAATGAAATCTTGACCATATGAAACCTGCTTTTGAGAGACGCTAGAGTCCCTAGAAACTGTTTTTTTAAGTATCTTTCAAACATTTTTGAAAAGTTGTCAATATGAATAATCGCTTTGGGCTAGTTCAAGAAGAGGAAATTGATGAAAATATAATTGGAAGCGAACCAAGAAACACCGTTAAATCCAAGAAGAGCATCTGGAGACAGTTTATGTCATTCTGCGATGAAAAAACTATACGTTTGACCAAGATACTCCAGTATCCCAACTAGCAATGATTTTGAAAAGCTGGGCCTACAATATGCGAAAAATGAACGGGGAGGAATATAAAGAAGGCACGGTAAAAATTATTTGGAATGTGACGGCGAAATTATTGATGGAAAGGTATTTCAATGAGTACAAAATTAAAATAAATCCCTTCGAGCAGATCGAATTCAAATCGGCCCGAGACGCAAAAAATGCCAAAAGGAGACATTTGCAAGGTATTGAAGGCAAACGCAGAGAATCGGCCGTCTTTTTAATACAATTAATTAAAAAATCTAATCGGAGCTTATGATGAATCAACTCCAGAGGGTTTACAAAAGAAGTGTTTTTTTTCTGTTATCCTATGAAATAGCCTGGAGAGGAGGAGAAGGTGTAAGAGCCAAAACAACTTTTTTCAAAGAAGAAACTGACAACTTCGGAGGAAAAACAGGTAGAATTCAAAACAACCCTGTTTTTTCTCAAAAATGTGAAGGTGGTGGCCGAAAACTCGCCCATTCGAAGTGGTTGGTGAGAAACGAGAGAAGTCCCAGCTTTTGCCCAGTAAGAATTTATAAAGAATTACAAGATAAAAGGAAAAGTATCTCCAACACTCGACTATTTTTGACGCCAAACCCCCATGGGAAAATGGTTCAAAAACAGCCCAGTAGGAGAAAACGAGATTTCAACTTGGACAAAAAAACAAGCACAGAAATCAGACCTCAATACTACAAAAAAATTTACCAACCATTTCCTCAGAGCTACTGCCGTGTCCAAGCTGGCCAAAAGCGGAGTGTCGGAGCAAAACTTGATAAAAATTACAGGTCATTCGAATGCGAAATCCCTATCAAGTTATTTGCAAATGGATCCAGATCACCACAAAAAAATTATTGAAAAAATGAGGGAACCTGGAAAAGAACCACCTCAACAGCACGTGCATCCAGCCCCTGTAGCAGCATCACCCAGCACAAGTACAAGTAGTGGTCTGACGGCATCTTCTACGTCGTCGCAAAACAACAATGTGGTTAATAATTATCAGAACTGTACCTTTTATTATACAATCAATAAATAAAATTGAATATTTAGATTTATATTAAGTACTTTTCAATATTTAGACAAATAATTTTATTAGTATATTATTATTCAATTCGTGTTCAATTTGTTACAAAATTCAAATTTCTGAACTTGAAATAGGTATGTATTTAATATTCAGTTAATAAAGCTTAGTTTCCCTGTATTTGATTCGTGGAATATTCCTCCTAAATACCATTCGTGCTTAAAAATTAACCAGATTATTTTCCACTCATGCGTGTTTTTCTCTACAAAAAAATTATAAGAAAACACGCATTCGTGAAAAATTATCGGAAATTTTTAAGTACTCGTGGTATTATCCCCGAATATAACGTTTTTCAGAAAACCGGTTTCATTACCGCCATTTTGGAAGAAAAATATATCTTGTGGTACATCCTTGGAAAGGGAATTTTGCACAGGATACAACTATGAAAAAAATATACAGGGTTCCCTTTAAGATATTGAAGTTTAGGTTAAACCGGAAGTGATGAATAATCCAATTATCTGTCAGAATATGCATTTTAATAAGTTACCAAACGTACGTAAAGTTTCAAAGCGATATGTGAAAAGGTAAAAAAATTAGAGCGTGTACTCTATGTCCTGTGTTACCCGGTATAGTAGATAGATAAAAATAAAAAGGATGAAATAAAAATTTTTACAAATAAGTGAAACTGACTTCAAAAAAATGCACTGAAAAGTGAAAAATAATGTTTTATTCCACCTTGAATATTTTACTTCGTGAAATCGACGCTAAACTTATAGTTAGTTGTTTAATTACAAAAATATAATTATGTATTCAGTCAATTCGGAGTTTTCTGGCCGACTTCACGGAGTCATATTTTTAAGAAATTCTAATAATTAGAATACAATTAATTATAAAATGGTTATTAAGCATTATTTCCTAAAGAAGGCAAAAGCCTGCCTTGGATCATTGATCTTCGACCGAAGAACACGGCATAAGTATGCAGATCGCGGATTCATCCGAAAAGGTAATCCGCCTAATAAGAAAATCCCCGGATATAGCCGGAAGCGAATTCAGTGTCTATACAACATGCGGAGCAGCTTTGGTGTCCCTTATATCCTTGACACGGCGCGGCCGTCCTGTTTTCAGACTTGTTCGTATTATCGAACTAGATGTGCCACTTGTAGCAGGAAATGTCTCATGCGATATTTAAAGACAATAAAATTTCGGAGATACGAAATACGCGATATCGCAGAGTCTACCTCGAAGCACAGCATTGTTTTACGTTTTGTTCACTTTTAATAATACACTAGTCAACACTTATAAATGCATCAATGATTTTTATCATTAATTTCAAATGCATTATTTGGAGGCCGCCCCTTGGAATAATATTTATAGCATACATAATATCGATAAAAAAATTTCGTTTCTCACTGATATATTTTAGAGCTGTTTGATGGACATTCTCCATTGAGAACTGCTTACTTAATTTTAGAGATCAGGCTTTAAATCGATTTAGACGTACCAGATTTACCGAACATTGGAACTATTATAAGCAGCCCCGAAATTTAGCGACTAATTCTATAAGAACTGAAAAAAAAGTTTATTTAAGCTACAAATTTCAAAATTGCAATATCAAAGATAAATGGGCAGAATTAAAAAAATTAAATGTTCTAAACAAATCTCACAAGAATATTCTCCAACAACTTCAAAACATTCATTCCACTTCGACATGATTCATCATAATATATTGCTTTCTATTCTAAAATATATTGGCTTTGATCAGTCGGCGGTGTGCAATGTTGGCGTCTTTCCTCTCGGACAGAAGCCAGAGGGTAATTCTGAATGGCAAACAATTTGATTTACTCAATATCACAGCGGGCGTTCCCCATGGCAGCGGTCCTCTTCTGTACAGTATTTACACATTCAATTTCATGAAATCACTTCGCCCCTTCAAGTATCACCTCTATGCAGGCGATACTCAAATTTACCTTTCTTTTAACCCCAATCAAGCCGAAATAGCAAAAAATCAAATCAACCGTGACTTAAACCATCTTCTCAGTAATTCCAATGAACATCTTAAGATTAACCTTAGTAAATCCGCAGCATTAATATTTTGTACCCAGACTGAGCGCTTACGTCTTGAATCCACCATTAAAATCAAAATCGGCACCAACCCTGTTGCTTTTAACAACAAATGTAATGATCACATAACTGCATGCCTTCAAAAGGCATTCTCAGTAATAAAACCTTTGTACTCTTATCGACATGTACATAATCAAAAAAACCAAGGCCTTGTTGTCCGACACTTACATGTTGTCACACTTTAGTTTTGCAAGCAACGCTTATGGACCTTTTCTTAATTTACAGGCTAAAAATCGGGTTCAAAACGTACAAAATTCATGCATACGTTTTATTTAGGGCATTAGACGAAGATAAAGGGTTTCACATAAGCTTTCCGAGTTGGGCTGGCTTAATATGCAACACCGACGTATCTCTCACTCCGCCTGCTTTTTTTTTACAAGATTCACATATCTCTTCGATAAATTTCAATACCGTACGGATGTGCATAATTTAAATTTACGCCGTATAGTATAGTATCTGCTAGCAGCACCTTCATACATTAAAGAACAGTTAAAAAAAGTTATTCTTATCAAATTGCTAACTTAATCAACCAATATAAAATAACCAGTACGACATTGTCAAGTGCATCCTTTAAAAAATCAATGAAAAATAAATTACTCTGCCAATAACTACAATAACAGCGAATCTCGCTAGACAAATAACTAATATTTATATTCTCGTTCATCCCCTCTCTACTTTGCATATTTCTACAATAACTTTCTCACTTTCTGTCTCGTACCCCAATAGCATAGCGCTATTAACTTGGACGCGTACTTTCTCTTATGTATATATTTTGTTGTATAATCACCCTCCTCTGCTCTTTTTTTTTTTTAGAAAAAATTCAAACTAACTTGCTTTACGAAAGTTAATAATAATTTTTTTATAATTATTTAATCGGCTTCAATAGCCCCTTCCCCTGTGAAGGAAGCTGATAAGTGACCTTTTATTCCTATCGTAGATGTTTACGTTTATTTTTCTTAATTTGTAATTTTTTTTGGGAATAATAAAACGTGTTATTATTATTATATTTTTGTTATTATTCAACCGATTTTAAAAAACTTTTTTCCCTGACAGGTCGGTCCTTCTATTTTCTGACGCTTTAGGCAGAGTTGCAAATTTTGTTGTATTGTACCAATAAAACTATACGTGAGCATGTAAATAAACTAAAATTTAATATGACTGCCAAAAAGAGGTTATGTAAAGGTTCACTGTACCACATCACCAAATTTGAAACTTTAATTTTTAATACAGGATGAATAAAAAGATGTACACTTTAAACCAAAGGTCTTCAACCCGCGGCCTTCTAATTTCTTGAGGCTCCCAGAGGCTAGTGTAAATTGCGAATGACACTCCGAGACGGTAGCGCCACCTAGTTAGAAAAGATCCACTCTGTGAACTCGCGATCACGATTACCCACAAGGCCACTAGATGGCGTTGCATGTCTTTTGAATATTTCTAATGATTCTAGACATTATCACTACTAGAGGGACCTACTAGTCCAGTCTCGTAGCTGCTCGAAATGTCGAGAGACTCAAAGTTGACGCGCTCGGCCTATATAAAGCCGGCATCACACGACAGCGGCCTGAATCGATCGTGATCTCGCTTCGGGTCGACACGTTAAGCGCTTAGATTCATTCGTATCGGATCGCTACGCGTTAGTGTTGTTTATAGTGATGGGCGACAAGGGCGAGCCCCCCCTCCCCAACTATGAAAGACTACGAGGATCTAAAGAATTACACAGAGAACCTTATTCTCACTAACGAAACAGTACAGAACCAGTTAAAAGACGAGCTTAAGAGAAACCAGGAAGAATGGGCCAAAATACTTAAGGAAAAAGACCTACAAATAGAGAAGATGAACCGTACAATTAACAGACTGGCTGAAGAGCTTAAAAGGTACGAAAACGAACATGCAAATTGTATCCCTCCTATTTCCCAGAAATACAGCGATATCTCTGACGAAAGGATGAGCGACAGCTCTATCGCGGAGTCAGGGGCTAATAGTATAATTTCCAGCTCCTCCAAGAGGAGGAAAAAAAGGAATATCACTCCTTCCTCCCCACTTACCAACCCTCCCACAAAAAAGATCACCCTAAACACGGAAATAACAAAAGAACAGTTCCCACCACTACCACAGAACACCAACACACCAACACAGACACATTCTATATCACACCCACACTCTAATACTCACACCACGGCAAAAAATAACTCACAAAGTGACCCAACACCCTCTCAAAGCAACACTCAACCCAGAAAACCTAGAATTCCCCCCATTATACTCCGTGACAAAACTAAATATGCAAATATGATAGCTTATCTAAGATCTAAAAATATTAATTTTGGCAACCCAGTTAATCAATCTGAAGGTATTAAACTTAATCCACCTACCCCTGGCAACTATCGCAACATTACCAGGTTTTTGGAAGAACAAAAAATACAGTTCCACTCTTTTCAGCTGGAAGAGGAAAAAATGCTACACGTTATCCTTAGGGGAGTCCTAGAGGACTGGTCAGAGGAAAAAATTTCTAACGATTTACTACAACTAAACTTTCATCCACAAAAACTTATTAGGTGGCACAGGAGGGATGGCAGCCCAATGCCACTTATCCTGGTTATCCTTCCCAAATCGTAAAAAAATATTTTCGACTTATACATCCTCGATGACATGGCTATCAAGGTTGAATCACAACGAACAAAGACCACCGCGACTCAATGTCATAGATGCCAGTTGTTTGGCCATGCACAAGCTAAGTGCCAAGCCAATTACAAATGCCTTAAATGTGCTCAAGAGCACTCGACCCAATTATGCCCTCTTGAAAGGAATTCTAAATGCAAGTGCGCAAACTATGGCGGGGAGCACCCCGCCAATTACCAAGGCTGCCCAAAAACCCAAAAAATAACAAGCCAACCCCCTCTATCCCTCCCCCTACCTACCGGTGGGGTACAGACAACGCCAATTCCAACAAAACCCACAATCCTCCCCCCCTTAATGACTTATCTAGCATGCCTCAGATCTTACAGATATTTCCTCAGATGAATAATTAACTGCAATCATTCATGAATCAGTTCACGAACAATCTCCACACACAACTTACCAAAATTAGCCCCCCACCGACAATAATCTCTGAAATCACTTAATGAGTAGTCAGCCTTTACGACCAGCATCTTTACGTATTGCCTCCTGTAACGTAAACTCAATAAAAGATAAAAAAATTGAAATTCTCAACTTTGCAGAAGAATTTCAACTTGATGTGTTTTTGATCCAAGAATCTTGGCTCAAAAATAGCAGCAGGTTTTCATTTCCGAATTATTCTGATATATATGATTTTCATAAAAAAATCAGTACATTTCTTATGAAAGTGGTAACAACTCCACCCTTACATTATTTAATCCAAAAATTTAAATATTTTCAGTGGTAACAACCCTATTCTCATTACTTAAATGCCAAACACAGGGACTGGGGCTGTAATATAACCAACATTAGGGGTTTAAACCTGGTCAACTCCCAAGATATACTTATGTATAATATCATTACCCCTTCGGAACCTACCCACTTAGGCGCCACAGGCAGACCTGAAATGCTGGACTTCTTTATCTCTAAAAATACATCAAATATTACGCACCCAGCTGTTATCCACGAGCTTTCTTCAGACTATACTCCTATAATTACTGATTATGGCGAGGCCCCAGACAACAATGATATTTTGATTCAGAAAAAACTCAACAATTGGGCTCTTTTCAAGGAGCTCATGGATAACACTAACTATAATTACAATATTAATTCCATGCCTGAAATAGAAAAAGCGTTTTTAGACTTATCCCAAAACATTTCCAATGCGGTCAACACTTCTACAATAGTTAAAAAATCCAAACCCTCCAAATATGGGACCATTCATTATCGTTTAAGAGAGGAAATAAAATTAAAAAACCGTCTCAAAAGCCTTGCATATAGGACCGGCGATCCGGAAATCAAAAGGAAAGCCAATCAGGCTAATGCGGCCATTAAAAAGAAACTCCAAGAACTTCATAACTCACGATGGGAGGAAAAACTCTCTAGTCTAAATAATGATGGCACAAAGTATTTCAGAATCTTCCAAAAATCTCCCTATGCCCCATATTATAGACCCTACAAATAACACTGTTTATTCTGATCCCACCCTGAAAGTCGAAAAGTTTGCGGATGATCTCTATACGCAGTTTAGAATGATCTCCTCACCCCGACCATAACTATGAACATAGGGTTGACATCATAATAAGAACCTATAAACAAACCCATATGGGCATCCCGCCTGTAATATCACTTCAGCTTACCCAAGATATCATTAACTCTCTCAATATAAAAAAGGTCCCTGGGTTGAATGGGATAACGAATATTGTAATCAAAAAATTACCTCTAACCACTGTAAATTTCCTTGTACATATTTTTAATTTAATGTTTAGGTTTAGCTTTTTTCCCCACTTTTGGAAGATGGCAAAAATCATACTCATCCGGAAAAACGGTGAAAACCCAAAAAATACTAGTAGCTATAGACCTATTAGTCTCCTTTCCACGATAGGCAAACTATTTGAAAAAATTATCCTGGTTAAACTCCAAGACGAAATTACAGAAAAAAATATCTGCCGGATTTTCAATTTGATTTTAGGAACAGCATTAATACCGTAAACCAAACAACTAGACTCAATACGGACATCATCCAAGGGTTTAATAAAATAAAAAACACGGGGGCTATATTTCTGGATACAAAAAAGGCCTTCGATAAGACATGGCATAACGGCCTTGTCCTTACACTTATCAGACATGGCATATCAAACCCCCTTATTAAGATCATTATCTCTTTTATCTCGAACAGGGAGTTTATCGTTCACATTGACAGGTTCAGCTCACCGCTTTCCCCACTGCTTTTCAATTTGTACAAGGCTGACATTCCGACCTTCACTTTCACGAGGATGTATTTGTTCGCGGACGACACGGCGATCTCCTCAACCAACAAAAATATCAATATTCTAGCCTCCAGATTGCAAAAGCACCTAAAATTAATCGAAGCATGGATGCTAAAATGGAAATTGCTTTTAAACCCCAAAAAGACCCAATTAATCCTATTCTCCAAAAACTCAAGGTCCAACCCCAGTAAAACAATTAAACTCTCAAACGAAAATCTCAAATGGTCCAAACAGATAAAGTATCTAGGCTTGATTTTTGATAAGGGCCTCCATTGGTCTCACAACACTAATCAAGCAGTTAAAGAAGCTCAAAAAATTTTTTCCATGCTATATCCGCTCCTCAATAGGAAGAGTAAACTCAACAATAAAATAAAACGGAACTTGTGTAAATCCTACATCAGGCCTCTCCTTACCTATGGCTCGCCTACATGAAGCACGTGTCACCAGAACTAGCTGAAAAGACTGCAAACTGTGCAAAATAAATACGCCAGAATTATTACCAACGCGGACAGATTTGTACGTAAGACAATTATCCACAGAGACCTCAGCCTTGAGTTGCTAGGGGTCCACATTACCAAACTGAACAACTTCTTCTACACCAAAGCAAACTTCTCCACCAACACATTAATTATATCAACACATCACATCTACTCATATCAGAAGATACAAGCTCCCCAAGGATAGCTTAGCAGCACCCCCCCTTAACCTCCCTACCCCCTCCCCACTCCCCCCCCCCCACCCACCCCAATACAGATGTTCAAACCACACTACCCAAGCCAGAAAGTTATCCGACGACCCAACAGGTGTAATAGCTCTTAGCTGGCACAGTATAGAAGACGATCCCAGATGATGGCAGCGGCCTGTTCTAATTCCAAGAGGGAAGGAAGCGATACAAGCCAAAGAGTGCTAACTAGTAGTGAAGTTGCTACCTGTGCGATAAGTGATTATAGTGAGTTAAGTATAGTGTGTTTTGACGCATGTAAGGCGGATACTGTGTTGTGGCGTGCAGTCGCGCAAGTTTAGTTTTGTCGTGGACAGTTTTAACGGAGAATTAAACTCATTTCTTCCTCCTTGACATTAAAAATGGCTTCTACTTCGAGTAAAAAACGAAAAATCAGTGAAGAAAAGCGCATATTTTAAGAAAAGTGGACTGAGTTGCACTTGTTCGTTAGTGTTAATCAAAAACCCGTCTGTTTGGTGTGTCAAGAATCCCTTTCAGCCTTGAAAGAATACAACTTATACAACTTAAAAATACATTACGATACAAAGCATGGAATAAAGTTTGAGGTATTCAAAGGACAATTGCGGCAAGATAAAGTGAGAGCTCTAAAAAGTCGGATTCAACAACATTGAAAATGAAGCAAGCGTGAAGGTTAGCTACATTATATCCGAAAAAATAGCTTTGAAATAAAAAACTTTTACTTATGGTGAATGTATGAAGGCCACCGCTGAAGTATTGTGCCCGTCGCAAAAACAACTTTTTTCTAAAGTTAGTTTGTCCGGTGTTACTGTTGAAGGAATCGAGGAGTTAGCAGCAGACATTGAAAATTTACTAAAAGACGTGTATCGAAGTTCGTATACTATTCTGTTGCGTTCCACGAAAAACACCGATTTAACTGACACCGCTCAATTAGCTCTAGTTATTCGGGACATTGATAATAATTTTGAAATCACTGAAGAGATAGCAGCCCTTTTTCCGATTAAATGAACTACAAAATGATGTGATGTTTATAAGTGTTTGATGACAATACTGAGACGATATAATTTAAAATTAACAAACCTATCTGCAGTTGTAACAGACGGTGCACCATCCATTGTAGGAAAAAAATGAAGGGCTCGTGGGTTTGATGAAAAAACTGTAAAAAGATCTTCCTTTGATGCATTACCATTGTATCGTTCATCAACAAAATCTTTGTGCAAAACCCGCAAATATTGATGATATGATGAAAGTGGTCGTAAAAACTGTGAACTTCATTAAATCACGCGGCCTCAACCACAGAGAATTCCAATATTTTTTACACGAAATTAATGCCGAGTATGGTGATGTGACATATTTTTCTGATGTTCGTTGGCTGAGCAGAGAAAAAAAATGCTAAAAAGCGTTTTTGAACTCAAAAAGGAAATCGCCTCCTTCATGGAAACCACAGGGAAACCAGTTCCTCAATTTAGTGACCACGACTGGTTGCGCAACTTTGGATTTCTCAACAACCTACTTGACACTGTGATGGCATTTGAGTTTAAACTGGATTTATGGAAAAAACAGTTGTTGAAAAAAGAGTTTACGCACTTTCCTAAACTGAAGAGTTGCGAATGTACAGATGTGGATAAATATTTATTTATTTATTTTTGGACAAAAGGGACACAAACAGATACATACTGTATCTACTCAAGTATCCACATATTACAGTAAAAAAAATCATTAAAAGTTTAGAATTCTTATACTTACTATAAGGTAATGACCTATTTATCACGAAAAAATTACAATTAGAATGTCGCAGCACTAGATTTACTCAAAAAAGAGTTCCAATCAAGGTGTTCTGACTTCAGAGATAATGGAAATTAGTTCAATCTCTTTGCCCGATCATTCAGTGTATCCGTTGAATACATGCCAGAAAATTGTCAGATGGAGCTTATCGATTTGCAGTGTAATTCGGAACTGAAAGACAAGTTCGACATGGGTTTTCTTGATTTTTATTCAAAATATGTCGATCAGAACTCGTTGCCTAAAATCCGAAAACATGCCCAGAAAATGACGTCTATGATTGGGAGCACATATGTGTCCGAGCAGCTGTTTTCTCGTATGAAGAATGTGAAGTCTAAAACAAGTTCGAGAGTTACAGACGCACATCTGGAAGGAAATTTGCGGGTTGCAACTACAAAAATAAAACCAAATATCGACCACTTGTCGAAAATAAACAATGTCAAAAATCGCATTGATTGATTGAACTTTTTAACCAATAAAGATTATTACACTTTTTTTATTTTATTGATATGGTGGTAAAGTGACGTAGGCCATTGTGGCCCTTCGGACGATGTGAAATCGATTTTTGGCCCCTGCACTAAAAACGGTGGAAGACCCTTATATGAAAAATTATTTTTTATGTAGATACAAAACGCCACCTCCTCTCCTAAATACCCTCCAAATCAACTGATACCCTTCAAAAGAAACAATATTATTAGGAACTGCGGGAGTAAGCCAAGTTACGGTTAAATAGATTATATCATAGTTATAATTCAAAATGTGCTCTCTAAGGTCACCATATTTAGGAAGTAATGATTGTATATTTAGTTGGCATATATTAATCCTACTATCCTACTACACATCATGAAAAATGAAATAAATACAAAAAAAGAAAAAAAAAACAATGCATATAAATTATTAACTATATCTATACAAAGGCAGTGAAAGTAACATTTAAAAGAACAAAACTTTTACTGTGAAATGCTCAAAACGTTCATTTATATAAATGTATGAATTTTATTATATTTTGTGACAATTGCCAAAAAAAAAATTAAGTGTTGAGCTCTATTGTGTTTTAGCTGCAGATCCCTCTATAGCTACCAATAATTTTCGAAGCCGAAGATAATTAAAATTAATTAAAAATGTAAGCCATACCTTTTATTCTTAATAATAGTATTAAAAAGTGCGTTTGAATATTAAAAACAAGTACCAAGGCTTAATTGCCGTGGTAACTCATGTCAAGTAATTATCATTTGTGACATTTGTAATAATTAGGGTAATTTTAAATTTTTGTCTTAAAAACAAATCTTTCAAACTAAAATAGCTAATTATAGTTGAATTTATCGAATTAAACTAAGAGTACCCTTTTTTGTGTAAAAGAAAATAGATTAAATTGTCAAAAGTCAGAACATACAAAAATGTATGTATGAACAAAAACATCTGCGTCCGTCATCTAGCTTTTAAATGTTTGGTTTTTATTTTTTCTATATTATTTATTGTTGTTTGCATTGTTTATATGGCCTATATTGTTAATATATTGATTTTGTTTTGAAGTTAATATGGCGAAAATCAAAATTTTGAGGAATATAATATGAATAATTGCCTAATGAAAACGCCGATCGGACCGCACGGCTCAGTTAACAACATTCCTACAATTCACAATTTATTATTATTTAAAGTTCCTTTTATTTTTTATAGATATCCCGAAAGAAGACAACCCGACAAAAATATATTTTGGCAAATTCATATTTAATCTACGCAAATATGGATCTTTCAGTAAACCTCGACCCCAAGGCTACAGCAAAGGAAATGAATTATCTGAGGTCAACCTTTTGGCATTGTTTCAAGCAAATCCTCAAATTTTGTGTAGACAATTAGAACAGGAGGTAGGGTACCCAAACCGGAGAGACTGGAAATCTGTAATTGGTTCGTCAGTATGAAAGCCAGAGATATTGATGGTGAAGCACATTTAAAAGAGCCGGACAGGTTAAACTGTTAAACAGGAATAATTCACGGTTTTGGAGTGAGTTAGGGATCATCGGGGAACCTTTGGATTTAATGTTACTAGCTTTATTTTGAAAAGAAAAATTGTATACCATTTCCTCGAAGAAAACGTGATGAAAATTTTGGAAGATATTCCCCTAGTTGAATTAAATTTTTTTAGCAAAATGGAGCTCCAGCCCACAGCGTAGGTTAACCCAAAACTGGTTAGATGAAGTTTCAAACCTGCCTATTAACAATTTCAAAAGTTACTAATAAATTAAGATTTAAAAAAAGGAGTTTTGTTTTTCAAATAACTCGGAAACTATTAACATCTAAAATGTTTTAAAAAAATCCTAAAAAGGAAGACATTTCCAATAAAAAAAAGTCCCAACTACCCGAACTCTATCTCTGTTATTAATAATTTTAATTTTTTTGAAAATAGAGTTCCGCGAGGCGAGCGTTAAGTCGTTACGATGCACCAAAACCGGACGATACATGTAAAAAAATCGGTAAATTCCTTTACCCGGAACTTCCTTCGTTATGAATTATTTCTTTTATTGGGAAGAGTGAAGTGTGATCCAAATTACTTTTGTACATAGTCACAGTATATATACGGTCTCTTTATTTTTGTTGGGCGCCATTTTGTTCCATCATATTGGATTCTTACCAATAGGTTTACCTTTTGCTTTCTACCTATGCCGCACTTGACTTTTGGGCATAATTTAAAATAAATTCAATAGTATCCCATATTCAGATTTAATTTTTCTGCAAAATTTAAAATCAGTTGAACAAGATTTTTTTAAGTTGATTGTTTAAAAATTTTATTTGGCCGTCACTTTGTTTCGTCATCTTAAATTAAAACCCATAGTATCAGTCTTTACCTACTCTGTTGGTCCGCAGATATCCGAGATATTAAGTTTCTGACTGGTTTTCATTAACGATTTTCTTGTTATGTTAGAGTGATGTATTATTTTCGGCTAGGATCCAATAAAAAACAAAGGCCCTTTTTTAAATTGCCGACGTTTCACCAATTTACTGTTGCATCCTCAGGACACATAGATTTTTTATCCTGCATGAAACCCATATTAGTCTTTACCTATTCCATTGGTCCGCAGATATTTCCTAACCCCAAATAATACACATATACAATCTATATGTATCCCGATAATAAAGTAGCAAAACGTCGAAAATTAAAAAAAAAGACATTTGTTTTCTTTAGTGGATCCTAACCCCAAACAATATGCCACTCTAACATAAAAACAAGAGGATCGTTAACGAAAACCATTTAAATATCTGCCGCCAAACCGAATATGTAAAGACTGATAATATGGGTTTCCTGCTGGATATAGAATCTACATATATGTCCTGAAGATGCAACAATAAAGTTGCGACGTTTCGCATTTTCACATTCGACTATTTAAAAATAGTTTTTTTTTTAATTGGATTCCAACCCCAAATAAAATACCACTCTAACATAACAACAAACGGATTGTTAACGAAAACCATTTAGAAACTTAATATCTGGTTAATATATGCGGAATAACGGGGTAAAAGTATTGATAATATGGGTTTCATGCAGGATATAAGATCTATATATGTGTCCTGAGGATGCAACAATTAAGTTGCGAAACGTCGACAACTTAAAAAATACTTTTGTTTGTTTGTTTGTTTTTTACTGGATCTTAATATTTTAATATTTTAATAATTTTAAAATATTATCAGGTCATCCCCATACGACGCTCAATTTTTGGTCAATCGGGTAAGTAGTATTTAAGCTATGTCGCGAAATGACGCACATACCGACAGACGTACCGACGGAATTGATAAAACATGTTTTTTGGCATCTAGGGACGTTAAAACGTGAAGATATCTAAATCTTAAGAGGGTGATTTTCTTCACGATTACAAAAATTTTATTTGGCCGCAATTTGGTTCCGCCATCTTGAATTAGTAACATATATTTATTTATTTACTCAATTCATAGTTGGCTATATTGGTTTCATTATTAAACAATTTTAAGGAGTACCTAAATGCAAGAGCATCTGTATGTACTCATGTACTGTCTCTTCTTTGTTGATATTTTACATTATGCTATTACAATATAAGTCTATTTTTTATTATAATGAAAACTCAAATGAAACTAAGTATACATAGTAGCAATATAATGAGTTAGTATAAACGTGGATGCGGAAGGCACGGGGGTAACCACAAACCTGTATCAATCAATAATTATTTTATTGTTAAGTTAACAAGTAATTATAATTAGCACCTCCTCTTTTTAATTTAAAAGAGCACAAAATGTGTCAAGGTTGTTATACTTTTTTTTTACTTTTTTTGTTAAATATTTTTATATTTATACGATCTCTTATTTCGTTAGGCAGCATGTTGTAAATTTTTGTTCGCCAGATAATCTAAAAATCGTAAATTTATATCTCCATAATTCAATGGTAAGGTCAGATGATTATTTTTATTTTGTCTTGTGTAGTGGGCATGGTTAATATGATTTAGAGTTTTATTTGTTTTGTGTATAAAAGAGCATAGAGAATGTATGTACAATAAATTTATACTACTAATATCTTCCCTATATAACAGCTTTGTTGAGTAGAGCCTATTTTTATTGAAAATTATTTTTAGGATATAGTTATATTATTAGTCCATACCTAAGTGGAGTTTCTACTAAAGATTTATAGATCAATTTTATCAATTTACTACTCAAAAACTCTCTCAACATATAAAATTTGTATATAAGATTGCGCAGTCTGTTTGTTAGGTGTATAATGTGGTCTGTCCATTTCAGATGCTGATCGATATTATGCCTAGATATTTTATGTTCTTAACTGCTTTAATTTCAGTGTATGGGCCGTTGATAACAATACTATCAAAGGGAGGTCTATTAGCATTTGTAATTGAGAAAGCTATATAATTTGTTTTGGTGACTTTAAGTGAGAGTTTATGGGAGTCAAGCCAGTTTTTAACTATAATAAAACCGTTTACTGCCTTGAGTCTTGTTTGTGCCCAAGTATCGCCTGAGAATATTAATGCTGGGTCATCTGCATATGATATTAATTTACCGTTTTTTCTTAAGTTTAAAAGCGTATTTTAATATGTTATAAAAAGTATAGGGCCTAGAATAGTACCCTGAGGAACACCTATTTTAATTTTTAATGGATCACTAATAGTATTATTTATTTTAACATGTTGATATCGTTCTGACAGGTAGCTGACAAAGACTTCCAACTCTGCGCCCCGTATCCCACACTGCATAAGGATATCAATCAGTTGGTCATGAGGAACAGTGTCAAACGCCTTTGAGAGGTCAAGAAAAATAGCCAAGCTTTTTTTACTGGTATTCAGGTTATTTACAACGTCTGATGTGAGGCAATACATGGCGTCTGATGTACTTAGGCCTTCTGTAAAACCAAACTGTTTATCTGACAAAATATTAAAGGTTTTGAAAAATTGGGTCAATCTATTCTTTAGGCACTTCTCAAAAATATTTAAAAGGCTTATTGGTCGATAGTTTTCTATATTGCTTTTAGATCCTGTTTTATATATGGGAGTATTGAGTATTGATTCCTTAAATTGTTTTGGTACTATTCCTGTCTTGAAAGTTAAATTTATGATATGTGTTAAAGGCTTTATTATTTCCAAATGAACCATTTTTATAAGTTTTGACGTTATTTTATCCTTACCGGGGGCACTATCGTTTTTCAGACCAGCAATTTGATTTATTACCTCAATTTCCGATACAGGTCTTAGATACATGAATGCCATATTACTAGTTTTTGTTTTAAAAGGATGTTTGGGTCTTCGTATCTGTTGTGCCATTTGTATACCAATATTTGTAAAGTAATTGTTGCAGTAATTGGCCGTCTCAAGATTATTTTGAAATGTCTTAGTGTCGGCTACAACAGCACAAAGAGTGTTTGTTTTTTTGTTATGAATATTTGTAGCATCATTTATTAATTTATAAGTTTTTTTAATATTATTGCGATTTTTTTTATTTGTTCTTTATAAAATCTAAATTTTTGAGTTTTTATTAATTTGTTAAGTTTATTTCGATATGTTTTGAATTGTATTTCTATTGATGGATTTTTTAAGAGTTGTTTCTTTAGTTTATCTTTATGTTTGATAAAGGTAATTAGACCCTCTGTTATCCATTCCTTTATTTTCTAATTTTTTTGCAATTGATATTAGGTTTTATTGTACATTTCTTTTTTATATTAATAAATGTATTGATAAACATATTCATTGCTTCCTCAGAACTATTTAGATTAAGAATTTCACTCCAATCCTGTGCAGATATTGTCTGTCGAAATAAGTAATTATCTAGATAAGTATAAGTATCAGGGTTGATATCTCTATGCATATTTGTAGTTACACTTTCTTTCCTGTTGGTTATGTTTAAAAATACTGGCAAGTGATCAGTAAGATCACTGTCCAGTCTAAATGATTTAATATTTAGTCCCTGGTTTCTTAGCTTTTGTTTAACAAAAATATGGTCTAAGCAAGTTGCAGTATTATGCGTTATTCGAGTGGGTGAAATGATATAGGGTAAGAACCCATAGCCTCCAAGCAAAGAAAGGTAGTAATTAACGTGATTACATTCTCTATTTATAATATCAATATTGAGATCTCCTGTAAAAATTTCTATACTACCAGTAAGATTATTATCAAAATATGATTTTAGATCCTCAAGAAAAAGCATTTCATGTATTGGAGGGGGTTTATAAACAGCGGTTTCACCAATAGAAGTATTTTCAACTTTGATATTAAGTCTAGTAATTGTTGCTTTGGAAATATTAAACCTGACATGCCTTACTTCCACATCAAGCTGTGAATTGACAAATGTTATAATACCATCATTTCGGTTGTAGTTACCTCCGTTATAGTAGGTATTATATCCAGAAATTTGAAATAAAGTTTCATTCAATTCGAAACATTCACTAAAAATAACAATATCACAAGAATGCAAACCAAATTGTTCAAAAAACACTCAAAACTGATCAAAGTTTTTCTTTATACTACGTATATTTACATGTAACACATTCAAAATTTTACCCTGTACTACTACTTTTTGCTTCAAGGCAGTACAGTCTACCAGCTGGCCATCAAGATCCTTCCCGACACTCTCCAAATCATTTAGCAATTCATCTTTTAAAATAACGAAAATTATTAAAAAAATTTAATTTGGTTCAATTTTTATATAAATTCCATGAAAGAGGGGGATTAGGGAAGAATCACAAATGCTCAGCAGGGTCAAGCCAACGGTAACCAACAAATCTGCAAAATGTTTCTGTAAATAATCACAATATATAGTTTTAATCATCAATGTTACCATAATCTATTTTGCTTTTTACTACCTGCAGGTGATATTGGTATGTTGGACAAACCCTATGGTCAGTGGCCGCGTGGAATATATCATATTTAGTTTTGTATTTATTCTTTGCTTGTTCACAATTTATGCATTTTTTACTTTGTTTTTGACAGTCCTGTTTCAAGTGTGCACCACCACAGTAAGCACAAATCACATTGTTTTTACAGGCACTGCTTTTATGATATAGGCCGCAGCACTTGAAACACTGTAGTACCGATACATCTTCATAGACATAAAATCTCTCCCAGTCAATATGTAATCTCCTATCACACATAATCTTATTATATAAGCCGGGTGTACAATCCATGTATAAATTGCAATTGCCATTTTTTAGTTTTTGTGTATATGTAACTTTGAGGATATCTTCTTCCCTAATAAACCTATTCTGCTTCCTTATTGATAACTCAATGTCTTTTTCAGTCATTCAATCTTTCATCACTTATTCGGTTGTTCTTCTTTAATTTTAGCTCTTCAATCTCCTCTTTCATCTTCATTATAATCTCTTGCTTGGTTTCTATAAGGCGATCTTTTGCATTCAGTAAATTTTGAAAGAGTTCAAAAGTCTCGAATCGGCGACACTTTATGCAATGAAATTTCATTATCCTTTTATTTAGCAAAAACACCTTAATCTCTGACGATGTTAGCTCTCCGCACTGTTTACACATTCCCTTTTTGCAGCTATCACATTAATAAATATCACGCGTTTCAGAACAAATATCGCATTCCATCTTGGCTTGCTTTGGTTTCACTTCATGTTTTATAAGAAGTTAACAGGTAGAAAACATCCAACTGAATTTTATAGTTTATGGACACCTTTACTATAGGAATGTCCCTAATGTCTAATACAAAAAACGTTTGTTGATTATAAGATGCAGTTATTTCAAATCGAATTTTCGGTAAAATCGATAAATTTGAGTAAATACAAAACTATGTAACATCTCAGAATTCCAAAAATTATATGTAGGACAGGTTTTCAATATTTTAAACACCAACAATTCAGATTATTTCCAAAAGTTTTTAAGAGCACATAATCGACGTCACTCATGAACTAAAGGCGACCACACATCAAAAACATAGTTTTACTAGTTGAGCCTTATACCACAATTAGTTATGGCACAAAATTTGAAATCAATTCATGAAGTAGCTTTTTCAGGCTAATTTTTTAAATATTTTATTATACCGTCATTTTGTTCCGCTATCTTAGATTCGTACCAAAATTTTACCAGTTGATTCTAACATGAGATTTGATGTTTATGTAAAATTTGAAATAAATGGGCAGTTTTTTCATAATAATTTTTTTAACATTTCACTACGCCGCCATTTTGTTTCGCCATACCCATATGACCTTTAATTTTTTATGCAAATTTGTCAATCGGGTAAGTAGTCTTTAAGTTATGCCGCGAACTGACAGACAGACGTACCGACAGACGGACCGACGGAATTGATAAAAACATATTTTTTTGTAGTTTTTACATTGGCACACACCGCTATTTCATTATCACATTTCATTTCTCTACAAAATTTAAAGTCAATTGAATACAATTTTCTACATTGAGTTGTTAAAAATTTTATTTGGCCGCTAGTTTGTTTCGCCAGCTTTAAACCGTACCACAATTTTATTTTATTTAGTTTTTTACGTCGCCATTTTCTTTTGCTATTTTGGATTCATACCCAAATGTTACAATGGTAACATTGTAACATTTGGGTATGAATGTAATGTAATGTAACCCTTGATTTTTGTGCAAAATTTGAAGTCAGCTGGATAATTAGTTTTTTGGTCGTTGCTCCTTCCACGCTAAGCGTGAACGAATCGTCGGTTCACGTTAAATAAGAAAAACCTGAGAATGACGGCTTGTTTCACAAACTTGTGCTAATCTAACGGGGGATTCACTTAACAGTATAGATTTTCTTAAAAAGAATCCTTGTTTTAATATAGACTCGGAATTCGGTTGGCGCGCTACCGCGCACTTTCTTTACGGCTAACTTAACCAATCCGAACCTAACTTAAGAAAATAAGTAATCCAAATTTTTATTAATTATATATAACCCACAAGCTATACGAATTAATTAATGAACGTTAATGACATCACATCTGGTTTCGCGTGAACCAAAATTTAGAAAGTTCGTTCACGTTAGCGTTTAGTAGTTTTTTTAGTAATCATTTTCTAACGTTTCACTGGGCCGTCATCTTGTTCCGGCATACTGAATTTTTACCAAAATACTACCAGATCATCCCCATATATGACCGTTAATGAATCAATTTTGTAAGTGGTTTTTAAGGTATGCCGCGAATTGACAGACAGAGCGACAGACGGACCAACGATAAAATATAGTTTTTGACATCTGGGGACGCTAAAACGTGACGATATGTGAAACCTGAGAGGGTGATTTTTCACGATTACAAAACATTTCATTTTCATTTTGATCCGCTATCTTGAAATAGTAACACAGTTTTACTAGTTTATCCATATAACACAATTAGTTATTGCACACAATTTGAAATTAACCCATTAAGTAGTTTTTCCGGCTGAATTTTTAAATATTTTAATAAGCCGCCGTTTTGTTCCCTCGTCTTGGAATCGTACCAACATTTTACCAGTTGAATACAACATAATATTTAATTTTTGTGCAGAATTTGAGATAAATTGGAAAAGTAGTTTTTTAATAATAATTTTTGTAACATTTCACGAGGTCGCCATATTGGATTTTTTCCAAAATATTACCGGCTCATTCTCATGTGACCCTTAATTTTTGACCAAAATTTGAAGTAAACCGGTTAAGTAGTTTTTTAACTACGCCGCGAACAGCAGTCAGACAGACAGACGGAATTGAGAAAACATGTTTTTCGGCATCTAAGGATCCTGAACCGTAAAAATTAGAAAAAATCCCGGGGGGATCTTTTCACGATTACTGTACTTCCCTTTTACGAGGGAAGTATATGGCATTATCTAAACACTTAAAGGAACAATATCCCGCTGAAAAAAATTTTCGCTGATTTTTCATAAAATAAGCCTGTTGTTAATTAACACATTTTTTTTAGAGTTTTCATTTATATTTCAAGTCGCAAAATTGTTAAACCAAATCCACTAAAATTATTTCGCTTCGTATCATTATCATAATTATATTATATGACATTATGCCATTGTGATGTTTTTAATTGTTATTAATCCTATTAAAGCTAACAAAAAAAAATATTTTTTTTTTGTTTGTCAGCTTAAATAATTAATAACTAATAGTCTCCAAGAAGCGGAATAATAAAATTATTTATAACCTTTGTTTAACAATTATCCGACTTGAAATACATACGAAAGCTCAGTTAATTAACAATAGGCCTAATTGATGAAAAATCAGTGAAAATTTTTTTTTGGGTCTAGGTAATACCATATTTTTTAATTTCCCCCTTGTAATGAGAAGTATTGTAATCATGAAAAATCACCCTTTTGGATTTTTTCAGATCTTTACGTTCAGGGTCCTTAGATGCCGAAAAACATGTTTTCTTAATTCGGTCTGTCTGTCTGTCTACCTGTTCGCGGCATAGCTAAAAAACTATTAATCCGATTGAATTCAAATTGTATTCAAAAAGTAAGAGTCATATGGGGATAACCTGGTAACATTTTGGTAAAAATCCAATATAACGAAACAAAATGACGGCATAGTTAAATGTTAAAAAAATATCACTGAAAAACTTCTTAACCAATTTACCTTCAATTTTGTACAAAAATCCAGAATTATGCGAAAATCAACTAGGAAAAGCTTGATACGAATCCAAGATGGCGAAACAAAATGGCGGCTTAATAAAATATTTAAAAATTCAATCCGAAAAACTACTTAATGGCATTGATTTAAAATTTTGTGCAATAATTAATTATGGTATAGAAATGAACTAGTAAAATTGTGGTACGAATTCAAGATGGCGGCCGATTAAAATGTTTTTTTGTGAAAAAAATCACCAGGTTTTACATATCTTCACGTTTTAGCGTCTCTAGATGCCAAAAGATATATATGTTTATGAGTTCCGTCGGTCTGTCTGTCTCTCTGTTTGTCGGTCTGTTAGTTCGCGGCATAGCTTAAAAATTACTTACCCGATTTACCTCAAATTATGATCTAATATTAAGGGTCGTATGGGGATGACATGGTAAAAATCTAGTATGGCGGAACAAGATGGCGGCCTAGTGAAACTTTAAAAAAATATTACTAAAAAAAACAATTATCCAATTTATCTAAAATTTTGCAAGTATTATATAAAAATGATTAATTTTTGTATGAATTCAAGATACCAAAAGAAAATGGCGGCCTATTAAAATATTTAAAAAATCAGCCTGAAAATGTACTTGTCAGATTAATTACAAATTTTGTTCAAGTATTAAGTGTGATGTAGAGATAAACTCCTAAAGTTGTAATACGATGGCGAAATAAATTGATACGAATTCAATATGACCGAACAAAATCACAAAAGAAAGAAAAAGAAACCAAGGTGAAATATATAAATATCAAAATGAGTAAAAGAAAAAACATAAGTTCCCTACAATCTAAAACTAGTCGAAAATGAAATACTATCTAGAAGGCTAAATTTCAGGAAAATTAGAAAACAGACCGTTTTTTTTAATTGCCGCTTTTTGAGACTCATGAGAAAAATTGCAGGAAAGTTACAAAATTTCATTTTTTCCCAACATCTGCCATAATATTGTAAATAGAGAGATCATTGTCTGCTTTTTAATACGTTTTTTTTTTAATTTGAAGTGTTCCAGTTTTTTGAGAAATTTTTTTTCGGGTGTTTTACATGATCAAAAAGGAATTCGTAATCTTGTCCTTTATTACACTAAACATCATCTTTTGTGTACGTGGAGAGAAGAAATACACTTCTAAATTGAATTAAAATGGATTACGCGGAGAAAGCTTCAGGATCATATTGTGTATGTCCAGTTTACAGTTAATTATCATATATTGTAGCTACAGATTTTCCCTTTTTAAATTCAATTCTAAATATGAAAAAAAAATTTTTCCTTCGAATTATTACCTACAAATTTGATCGCGCTCATAATTTTTTTATTTCTAGCTTAACAAAAGATGCCAGTGACAGAAAATTAACTCTAGATTGATCTCAGAAATTAGTTTACATAAGAAAAAATCATCAGGACCAGTGGCGTAACAAGACAATATGGGGCCCTGGTGCCAAGTCGTAAAACCGGGCCTCCTTCCCTCTCTATAATAAGTACATATAAATAAAAAAAATTTAGATTTCATAAATTGCAAAAAATATTGAAATCTTGTTTTAACATTCAGAATAGCTGCGCAAATCGGATAGAAATCACAGAAAAATGAAATAAGGTTATATATCAACCATAATATATTCCATATAAACTATTCTAAATAAACTTATCAAAGAAAAGAATCAAATAAACAAAACGACATTCTAAAGTATAATAATAATTCTAATTACACCGACTTACTGATTAGGCGACTGACTGGTGTTACTTTTGCCTATAACTTGAAAAAATTTGTCTATTTTTACATGCTTTTTCAATTTTGCTTCGTTTTCCGCAGCTTTTTTTCTTTTAGCTGCTCCCAACTGGTAATGTACTTCATTTTATCACAACTACAACGCTGAATACTCACAAAACAAAATATATAATCAGTATCAATGCAATTATACGTCTGTTTTAGTCTAGCACCCAACACAGAACACAAAATATTAGCACCCAAAGCAATTATCTACAATCTACAACTTTTGGGGCCCTAAAGGCATTGCAGCCAGTGCCGGATTAATTATGTTTGCCCAAACGTATTTACGGGCCCCAAGCTCGTGGGAAAAAGTGACGACCAAAAAAAATCCACTTTTCCATATAGCAGTCACATATCCCCTCCTTTAATATAATAATATATAAAAATTACCTACTTACTGATAAAATGAAACAAAGAAAATTATAAAAAGGATTTTTGTTGCAGCGAGGTGACGGCGGGCTTTCTTTTTGACGGGCCGTAGGCTCGAGCCTCACGAGTCTAATAATGACTTAAAATAAACTATCAGGTCAGAAATTGTTTTGCATTTTTGCTCCCTATTCCCCGTAGAAATTCTGTTCTATTGATCTTTACCAACTTAAAGCGCTCCGCTGCGACAGAAATGAGCCTGCTGGTGAAGACCAAGTAAAAATAAAAGGCTGTTTGCCTGTTTGGTGCGCGTTAAAGTCTATATACACGGTGACACGGTTTTTGTCGCCTATCGATAAAAGTCGCGTAGTTTTGTAAATGTAATGTCCTTACTTAAATGTGCGCTTTTATAAATCTATAGTTTTTAGTTTTATCGATAGTTCTAATATGCCGGGCCCTCAATGGCGCGGGCCCTGGCGCAACCGCACCACTCGCACCATTGTAGTTACGCCACTGATCAGGACCATTTCTGTACATGATATCCTGATATTTCGGTAGATATTGGCAAAAAAACAATGTTTGCATCTTTTTTTAATTTATGGAGTGTATAGCAAAGTAAACGTTGATTAATCCAAAAGAACAATAATCAGTGGCGGCTATTCAGGGGAAGTAGATGAAGTGCTACTTCACCAGGAAAAATAAACAAGCAAACATCTAACTATATTTATTATATATCTCTTAAAATTTAAGTTTTTACATTCATTTATTCACCTAATTGGCAAAAATTAAATAAACTGTACATCTCGAATAAATATTTTTTACTTGACCTTTGGCGGCATGTCTTTTTACTTTCAATCGAACTTTATTATAACAACTATAACAGTGGCGCAAACCGCTTCGACTTTGCTGGAGGTGCTATGTTTAGTTTACGATTTTCCTACTATGTTGCCATGACAACGCGTACTCGATGACGTCGAGCGAATAGAAGAATAATGTTAACCAGCGCCATACAACGCTCTAGGTGAATTGCTAACGCAGTACACTACACCCACGTGTCGTTCAGTTTGGGGTGGTTGTTTACTTTTATTTTCGCGGATTTCGCTGCAACCGGTTAGTTCCTTTGCAGTTTGCTTGACGGTTTTGTCTTATATTTATTTATCGTGTTGTTACAACTTTATTTGGTGTCGAGTTTATTAATTTACATTATTGATGAATCCGATCACGGATGTGGTTTGTATTTTGTTGGAAACTCCATTTAACCGATGGAAGGAACAAGATCAGACTTTTAATCGTCATCCTGGTTTTCGGCGTACAAATGGTTATGTAGTAGTCAAATATTACAAAAATTGTTTTGCTGGCCTTTGTTTACTAGTTTCCAATAAATATTCAGTGTGGCATAAGGAAGGATTTGTAGGTATGTTAAATATATGAAGGTCTTTAATTAATTAATGCTAAAAATATTTGTAAAAAATCAAAGCACTATAGCTGACACTTTAAAAGAAAATGCTAAACTATATAAAATACATTTTAACGAAAACGCCCGATTAAATAGACTATTTATGTGCTTGGTAATTGATGCAGTTTTGAACCTTACAAAACAAGAGTTAGTCTTTCGCAGCCATGATGAGAGCAGCGAGTCAATAAATAGGGGGAATTTTAAAAAGCTTTTAGGTTTATTAATATCGAGAAGTTCTCAAGAACTAAAAGATCATCACGAAAAAATTAAAAATGTTTTTACTGGTGACTCGAAAACTATTCAAAACGAAATAATTGAATGCATTTCTGATTATTTAAATAATCATGTAAAAAATGAAATAATGAACACACAGTTTTTTTCTGTGCAAGTGGATGACACCACTGATATTACGCAAACCTCCCAGTGCTCCATAATTTTAAGATACGTTAATTCAGAAGGTTCAGTAGTCATGAGATTCTTAGGATTTTATAATGTCAGCTCCGATAGAACGTCGGAGAATTTTTCTCTATTGGATCAAATTTTGGACCAATTTGACTATAAACATAAATTAATAGGTCAATGTTACGATGGCGCAAGAAAAGAAAAAGCGCCACAGGCTGTATTTGTCCATTGTCTTGTTGCTATGAAGGATAGGATAGTATACAAAATTTAGGTAAGTCTTAAAAAAATATTCTTCCCCTTCCACATATAAAAAAATTCTGGAGAAAAATTATTGCGATATTTTCTTGCTTCATTTGCACTTCACTTACTTTTTCACCCGCGAGCCGCCACTGAAATAATATGAAAAAAAACCTGGCCTGCTTCTTAATTTCAAAAAATAGATTCTTCTTTCTTTTCAAAAAAATCTAAAAAAGGTAAATACGGTATAAAATATAAAATAATGTATTGCATTTGAAAATGAAATGTGGTGTAGTGTTTGAAAAATCACCGTTCCATTACGCTGGACATAATAAACAAGCCTAAATATATATATATATATATATATATATATATATATATATATATATATATATATATATATATATATATATATATATATATATATATATATATAAATATATATATATATATATATATATATATATATATATATATATATATATATATATATATATATATATATATATATATATATATATATATATATATATATATATATATATATATATACTAACTTGCTACCCGCCAGTCAGAGATCAATAAATAAAATAAAAGGACATGCATTTTTCGAGTTAGGAAAGAAAAGCTTTACATATATAAAAAAAAAGGAATGAGCAATTTTTGAAAAGCCTGCTATGATATGCGAAACGTCAATTTAACTCCACTTTGTTTGATTTTGTTAATAAACCTATACCCAAGAAAGAAGCCCAATTAAGATATATCGGGTTTAATTCCTACATCACTAACAATCGGTACTTGCAAAAAAGGGTCCAAATTACTACATTTTGTGGGCGAACGAACAGGGCCAAAATGTCACTATCTTGTGACAATGCTATATGGGATCTGTAATTCCCCTATTAATATTAGTCAAGGGAAAACATATGAATCCAGAATGGACGGATAATCTGCCTCAGTAGCGAATATAGACGCTTCTGGAAAGGGGGTTTTGAAAAAAGGTCTTCAGTTTTTCTTTTCTACCTAATTGCGCGTAACTAATAGAAACAACAACAAAAAAAGATCATTAGCTATAAATAAAACTGGCTCTGCGGGTTTTTTAACCCGCTAATCCCGAAAAAACGACAAGAAGATACCTTATACTATTTCTATCATTTTAGCTTAAATAAAAGCGGCTAAACGAAAGGTTAAGACGATATATATTATATAGTATAATAGACCTTTTATTATTTAATCTTAATTTAAAAAACAAAGTTTGTATAAAATCTTGCACATTTATAACCTTTTAACCAAATAAGAGAGAAAGAGACAGAGAGCTCACAATGCGGTGGGTTGCATAAAAATGTATTTGCCTCACATCTGTAGATCGACGGGGTCGTTCCATTTACGCAGTAAAGAGTTCATTGGTTTGAAGTTCTACGTAAAACCGGAGGCATACCACTAAAGGAGGAATTAGGTTTAACCCCCTCCCCCATTGATACCGAAAAAGGTCGCATTATTTATAATAATCGACAAAATAATTAGTTTTCTATATAACACTAGGTTTAATATTTTCGTAAATTAAAGAGGCTTTGGGGGGTTTAATCCTCAACCCTCCCTATATACTCCACTGCTCTGTCTTCAGGTAGTATGAGATTAATGGCAGCCCAGGGAAGAATTACCATTTAGAGTTTTAAACAATGGATGTATCATTTTGCAAATTACAGAATTGCTGGACCATGCTTATTGATTTTTGATGGTGTTCGATGACATTTGGAACATTCAGTCACTGTCGAGGAAGACCTAGGTATTGCGTTGAACTGCTTGGGCTATACCACCAGACACGAACTTGAACCAATGGACAAAGCCGTGTTTCGCTGCTTTGAATACTTGGGATTATGAGTACCCTTAAGGGTACAATTTTAAAAAATCCAGAAATTAGTTTTTAGAAGATAAAATTCAAAAGCCACTGACGAATGAAGTGTTTTAAAAACTCATTTGATTAAAAAATATTGTAAAAAAAATATTTTTTTACATTACTTTATTTACATTATATTTTATTATTATATCCTCATAGATCTCTAGGCCTTACGTTTGGTTAAAAAAGAAAAACATTTATATTTTTATTTAAATAAAACTCTATGCAATATCTTTTTTCCTAGAAACCCGAAAATACCATAGAAAACTATATTTGCAATTGTTATTAGACTATTCTTATTGATTATTATAGGTTAATGCTTTTTTATATTTTCCAAAGTACTTTAAATAATATATAAATAGCTATTTTTTTTTAACGAATGGTAAGACGATATATATTATATAGTATAATAGACCTTTTATTATTTAATTGTATCTTATTTAAAAAATAAAGTTTGTATAAAATCTTGCACCTTTATTACCTTTTAATCAAATAAGATAGAAAGAGACAGAGAGCTCACAATGCGGTGGGTTGCATAAAAATGTATTTGCCTCACATCTGTAGATCGACAGGGTCGATCCAGTTATGCAGTCAAGAGTTCATTGGCTTGACGTTCTACGTAAAACCAGAGGCATACCACTAAAGGAGGAATTGGGTTAGGTGTAATCCTCCCAACCCCCCATTGATACCGAAAAAGGTCACATTATTTATAGTAATAAATAAAATATTTAGTTTTCTATAACACTAACACTTTAGGTCTAACGGGGGGGGGGGGGGCTGCAATGATACTCTTTACGGTACGTCGCTGCCTAATCCTAAAACATTTTTGTTTAGGCTTCTAAGATATTGAGGAAGTTATACGATTTCACAGTTCTCAAGTTAGAAAGATAATTTTAATAAATTTAGTATATTTAATTTAATAGCTTTAGCTATCTTTAAAAAAAAAACGTTACTATCAATCCTAGATTTATTAGGGTTACCTATAGGTAACGTAGGTTTTTTTGTAACAATCGTACTGTATACTTTTTAAGCGTAATAAAGTACAATAAAATACTTTTTTTATCGTATCCAAATTCCCAATTCGTTTATCGTTTCTCTTAGTTTCACTATATTCAAATATCTTTTGTCCATTCCTGCTCCATTAGCATTTATTGAAAGAATATTTTCTGTAATGAACATTAAACTCTCTTAATAAAAAATGAATTATTGTTTTACGTAAATTAAAATGTAAATTGTGGAAATGCTTTGGAAATTTTCAAACAAAACGAATATTAAATGTAGCTAAAAGTAGTAAAAAATATGTAAGGCAATTTGTTCCTTTTATTAGTAATAGTCAAGTGTGGCCCAATTTAGTTCCGCACATAATCAATTCGTCGTAGGCAAGGGGTGACGTCCCCGCCATTACGCCTACCGACGCCCACTGTTACTGCGTGCTGTTTTTTTTGTTGTAGTTTATTTGCCCTACCTGTTATTTCCGCTAACCAATTATTTTAGTGCAGTTTTACTTTGGGCGCCCTTATTTATGATTACCCCCGTTGCCCTAAAAGCTTGCTATCTTGGATTCGTATCTAAATGTACCAGGTTGTTACTATGTAACACTTGATTTCTGTGCAAAATTTAAGGTAAATGAGATAATTAGTTTTTTATTATTATTTTTTTTATTACTTCACTAGGACGCCATTTTGTTCCCCCATATTGGATTTTTACCAAAATATTACCAGGTCATCCCCATATGAGTCCTAATTTTTGACCGACATTTGAAGTCAATCGGGTAAGTAGTTTTTAGCTACAGACTTTAGATAGACACACCGACAGACAGACTGACGAAATTGAGAAAACATGTTTTTGGCATCTAGGGCCGATAAAACTTGAAAAAATGTAAAACCTGGGATGGGGTCATTTTTTCACTATTACAAGCAATTTTTTTGGTCGCCATTTTGTTCCGCCATCTTGCATCTAGGACCCTGGGCCTGAAACTTAGATATCTGAAAAAAAAGTGGTTGGTTTTTTCATGATAACAATACTCCTCTTTTTCGTGGGAAGTAATAAATAAAGATCATCTATGGGCGAAAATAGATTTTTGCTACATCGCACATGAAGATTTAAAAAGCAAACTGTGAGGAAATCATAAAGCAATCTGTTCAAATCAAAGAAAGGGAAAAATGAGGCCCCCGAAAAATAGTTAGCAGCGGGTCCACCAAACCTAAATCGCTTTTGAGTACTATCGTCGTTTTGGTACTGTGGGTATAAAAATAATAGAAAGTAAACTATCATTATAGATCTGGCAACGCCGGCGGTGTTCCTTTTTTACCTTTGTGAGATAAACTTCGGTCTATTTTGCAGTGGGAGCATAACCTAAAAATGGTGTCTTGGGGTTAGTGCAAACGTTCGGTTGGATCAGACAAAACGAAAAAATATGTATAGACAAAAGTATATAAAAATATTATGATATTTCAGAACTTTAAAAAAAGAATGAAGTAAACGGCAAAATGTTAAAAACCAGGACTCAACTTCACTGTTACTAATCGGGCGATCGATTTGGTGGTGGGGGTATAAGTGTATATGGACTCCGTTTGCTTTTTTGCGAGGTCTCTTGTGATACATATTAAAAAGTAGGAAAAAATGATAAGTTTTATATTTTGTGTATGTTTTATGAAATAGTTCATGTCGGGCGACGTTAAATAATTTAACTTCCGAAAAGCGGACGCGTTTTTCCGACTTTTCATATTAGTTTTCGGATATGAAAGTGTGTGGTGATCAAATATATTCTTACCAACTCGCGAAAGTAACTAGTGATGTGTACATGCCGAATATCTATTATCTGTACCGTTTTTCATGAAATTACGTATTTGTGATAAATACAAAAAGAAAATGGAGGTGCCTATTCTAGTCATAGCAAAAATGTAAAAAGACTATCTTTTAAATCATGACGTAAAATTATGTCAAAATGACGACCAAAGAAAAACAGTTAAATGGAAATAATAATGGTTTAAAAAGTAATCCTGGAAGTTCAAAAAACTCGCCCTCTAAATGCAGTGAGCATTACAGTCAGTGCAAAGAAGAAGCTTTTCAGTTTGAAGTGCCTCCAGAAGCTCCAGTATTTTATCCCACTGAAGAAGAATTCCTAGACCCTTTAGCTTACATAGCTAAAATTAGACCTGTCGCAGAAAGTACAGGAATATGCAAAATTAAACCACCAGGGGTAAGTACAACCTAAAAAAATAGGCTTTTTATGTATATACATTTTTTGATAAAAAATTATATTTTGTGGTAAATCTTTAAATATAAGGTATACTATATATTGTAGGTATGAGATTTTAAAACTGATTTGTTGAATGAGTGAATATTTGGTTTGAACATTGTTTTAATTGTGTCATGAAATCAAGATATCTATGGAATGGAGTCCAGTTTCAATAACAAGCAGCCATTTTTACTGATATTGTTCTCAATATGCCAAATATTTTTTGACTACCTGAGTGTCTGTTTTTTGATTAGCAACTACCTAATTAATATTTTTTAAATACTTTTGATTATCTTCAAAATGGTATTATAAATTGAAACTATTCAAGCATATTTCTAAAAATAATGTGTTTCTATTTCAGAGGTGGCAACCTCCATTTGCTGTGGATGTAGATAAATTAAGGTTTACTCCCAGAATACAAAGGCTAAATGAATTAGAGGTAAAGTTTATTCATTTTATTAAACTCTAACTTTAAGTTACATAAGATGATATTTTCAGGCAAAAACACGAGTCAAATTAAATTTCCTTGACCAGATTGCAAAATTTTGGGAGTTACAGGGTTCATCATTAAAGATTCCTATGGTGGAAAGAAGAGTACTAGATTTATATACCTTACACAGAGTTGTACAATTTGAAGGTGGATTTGAGGAAGTCACTAAACAACGAAAGTGGTCTAAAGTATCCATCCGGTTGGGTTATCAGATTGGAAAAAATGTTGGAACTATTTTAAAGCAACATTATGAAAGACTACTTTTTCCCTTTGATGTTTTCAAGGAAGGAAAAAGAGTTACTATAGTAAGAAATATGAGAGCTTTTTTATGATAAAAGCCAAACTTATGTTTTTTTTTTTAGAAAATTGAAAGTCCTGATGGTGGAAATGAAAAAACTGATAAAGACTATAAACCTCATGGCATTGTGAATAGGATGGCAGTTAAGCCTCCTTCAGATAAAAATGCTAGACGATCCAAAAGATTTGAGAGTAATGACAAAGATAAGACTGAAGTAAGTCATTGATTTTTTCTTTTTATAGTTTTAAATAAGTTGTGTTATTACAGATAGAGCTTAAGATTAAAGAAGAAAAATCTGAACATGCTGATTCTGAAGACAAAAATAAGGAATTAAAAAGATTGCAGTTCTATGGAGCAGGCCCTAAAATGGCGGGATATGATGATAAAAAGGAACACAAACCCAGATCCAAAAATATTAAATATGATTTTGATCCGGCAAGTATCTGAATTTGTAGTATATCTTAAGTATATTTTTTTTGTATATTTAGGTAGTAAATTATTTATGGTTTTTAGTTGGCAAAATATGTTTGTCATAATTGTAATCGTGGTGATGCAGAAGAATCCATGTTACTGTGTGATGGTTGTGATGACAGTTACCATACCTTTTGTTTGATGCCCCCTTTATCTGAGATTCCCAAAGGTGACTGGAGATGTCCCAAGTGTGTAGCTGAAGAAGTTTCAAAACCAACTGAAGCTTTTGGATTTGAACAAGCTCAAAGAGAATATACCCTACAACAGTTCGGAGAAATGGCTGATCAGTTTAAATGTGATTACTTCAATATGCCAGTTCATGTATGTATTTTATATTTTTGGGCGCTTTGCCTTGGTATTTGGGGTGATTTTTTTTTGGTATACCTACTTGCTACATAATTTTTATTTTGTTCGCTTTTTTCCAAAAATTTGGTTAAGTACCTACATCGTATATTTAATTATTTTAGATTTTTTTTTAATCCACATTTGCAGATGGATTAATTTCAACATAGACCTGTACTTAAAGCAAAAAAAAATATAGAAATATTAACATGTCTCTGCAAGTTAAAATTTATTTTTATTTGTTGGTTTAGTAAAGTAAGACCAATTTTCATATTGAGTGTTTTTTTCTTGTACAAAATTTTCTACAAGATTGGTAAATATGCATATTTTGATTTCAAATTGAGTTATCTTAGTAGACCCTGGACTCTTCCCATTTGCTTTTTACTAAAGATTTTAGTGGAGAGGGTCAATATAAATGTGTCTTTTAATTTACTTTTTCATTTGCGAAGATTTGGAAAGCAGATGCATCAAGATTAAGCTCTTGATTAACTCACATAATAAGGTTATTATCAGTTTCATCTACTAGTAGTAGACTCTTATCAAAGTGAATACATTTTTTGTGTTTTACTAAAGATTCAAATTACTTTTTTCATTTAGCAACATTTGGAAAACAGGTGCTTTAAGATTAAGCTTCTAAATTACAAGGTTTATATCAGTTTCATCGCTCCAAAGGTCGTTGGATGTTGATTTGGCAAATTATTGTGAGCATAACAGAAGGCAATGTTTGTATGTGGCCTTACACAACATTTTAATGATTTTTTTGTCAATGTTGCACCCAATCTCTTGAATCATCATAATTATATTAATTGCTCACCAATTAACTTACCTAATCTGCCAAGTAATTCATTTAAGTAATATTGGTGAGTTCAGTTTTATTGAAGTCAGAGACATTGCCAACAAACTCATTAACAAAAACAGTGAAGATTGCTTTGATTTATCTGTACAAATTCTAAAGCTAGTACACGAATTGTTGATCATACCAATCACCAAACTAATAAATAGATGCATTCGGGAATCCATTTTTCCAGATGTCTGGAAAACGGCACTAGTCATACCTATAATCAAAAAATGAACATGTCCAACTATCGTCTTATATCATTATTGCCAGTCTTCTCTAAAATTCTGGAGTATTACTGAAAGAATCTCACAATATATGGAAAATAATAAACTTCTAACTGAAAGACAATTTGGCTTTAGACATAGATTAAGTACTGCCTCAGGAATTATGGACCTTGTTCCTTACATCTCGGAAGCTTTCAATGGCCAGCAATATGTTAGTATGATGTTCTGTGACCCGTACTTCACTCCTGGCATAATAACACCAACTTGGATTTGTTTAATATTTCACTAAGTTACCTAAAAAAGATGCTATGGCAAAACCCCTTGAGTGAATTATAATATAAATTATATAATTTTTTTATTTATTTGGTAAAGAATATTTATACAGTAGACATATAGGTTAGATTAGGATAGGTTAAGATTATTCGTTCATTTTTCTCTCTTTCATCTCTGTACATTTGTATTTGTAAACGGATACCTGTTAAAAAAAAAAATTGGTAAATTTCCTTTACCCGAAACTTCTCTCATTATGAATATTTCCTTTTATTAGGAATAGTGAAGTGTGAACTAATTTAGTTCAGTACATAGTTATTTAGGAACACGTATATACTGTCTTATCAAACTTTTTTGTTGGACGCAATTTTGTTCCAATATATTCCACTATCCCTACCAATACTTTACCAGTTTTTTATTATGCCACACTTGATTTTGGGCATTATTTAAACTGAATTCAAGAAGTAGTTTTTAGATTGACACATTGCAATTTGGTAATGTCATGTTGAACTCGTCCCAGTGTATCCTTATATCAAATTTAATTTTTCTCCAAAACGCATAAAGAAGATTTTTTTATGTTAATTTTTTTAACATGCTGTTTGTCCGCCATTTTGTTCTGCTATGTTCAATTCCTGACACAACTTTACCAACTTATCTCTATATCACACTTAATGCTTGCACAAAATTTGAAATTATTCAAATAAGTATTTTTCAGACTGGTTTTTTTAGATATTTTATCAGGCCACCATTTTGTTTTGCTATGTTATATTCATACCAAAATGTTACAAGTTCATTCTTATGTAACATTTTATTTTTTTGCAGAATTTGAGTCAAATTGGATAATTAGTTTTTTTAGTAATAATTTTTTAATGTTTCACTATGCCTCCATCTTGTTCCGGCATATTGGATTTTTACCTAAATATGACCAGTTCATCCCCATATGGGTCTTAATTTTTCACGAAGTCAATCTGATGAGTAAAACTTAGCTATGAACTGACAGGCAGACAGACGAAGCGACAGGTTGACCGACGGAATTGATAAAACATAATTTTTGGCATATAGGGACGCTAAAACGAAGATATGTAAAACCTGCTAGGGTGATTTTTTAGATTACAAAAGTTTTATTTGACCGCCATTTTGTTCCTCCATCATGAATTAGTACCACAGTTTTACTATTTTATCTCTATACTACAATCAGTTTGGCACACAACTTGAAATCGAGTCATTTCTAAATATTTTATTAAGCCACCATTTTATAATAATAATAATATCTTTATTTCCAGCAAAATCATTATTTACAATGACAAAAGAAACGTCAAAAACATATGGATTGTGATTTGCTCACCAAATATATATGTGTAAATTATGTTTGCTAATATTATACAGATAACTAAATAGACAATGAATGGCAATAATAATACAATAAAATAAATTAAAATTATAACATTTACAGATTGTGTAAAAAACATATATATACTTACAAATACACCGTAAAATTCTAAAAACAATTTAAAATATTGTAAATACAAAACATTTACAGTAATAAACCTATAATAAAGAAAGCAATTAAAATTCAAATTTAAAAGAATAAAAACATTTACTCTGCAGGAAACGTATGACAGCTTTGCGGAATCTATCCTTACTCTCAATACTTCTTATTGCAGTTGGTAGTGTCTTAAAAGCCTTGACTGCTCGATAGTAAGGGCCCCTTTCAAAAAATGTAGAATCGTGTGAGGGTATACTAAGACCATATGTGTTTCTGGTCACAACCATGAGAATTTTTCTTGACAAACATTACTAGTGCTAAGAAATATAATGATGTCACTGTTAAAATGCCCAGACTACCAAAATGGGGTTTACGAGAAGTTTTGAGGATACAATTTGAGAATACATCTGATGATACGCTTTCGTGTTTTAAATATATTAATTGCATGTTTAGAGGAACCCCAAAATAAAATTCCATAGCTTAAAGTCAAAGTCAAAATATGCTTTATTGTCTAAAGTAAAAAGTACTCAATGATAAAGCTATAAAAATAAATATGTTAACAATCAAAATAATAAATAAATGAATGGGCAAGAAAGAATTTGAGACAAGTATGATTAAATCACTGCAAAAAAGCCCAAAGACAAATTCCTCAATAAAAGAAAATAATTATACAACATTAGTATAAAACTGCACAAAACATAAAAAAAAAACTAAAAAAAGAAAAAAAAAATATATCACATCACATTGCAACAATGATTATCAGTCATAATATATAACAACATAATACACAAGATTAAAAATTGAATAAACAGATTCATCCATACTATATCCTGTCCAACAAGTAAAAAAAAAAAAAAGAAACTAAAATAACATACTTAATACACTTAACATATGCAAGTCTTAAAGTATAATTATTAGTACAAAATATACACATATCATAAGAAGCATTAATTAAAATTCTTAGACAGAAATTCTTCAACACTATAAAAAGCCTCAGAGATCATTAGATTCTTAACCCTAATTCTAAACAATCTGTAATTACTGATGCTTCGAATACTGACTGGGAGGTTATTAAACATCTTTTTCGAGTTATAAAAAATAGAATTTTTAGTTAGAGCTGACGAAGGTATAGGTAGACCATTATAATGGATTGCACACAGGCGAAGTAGAACATGCGAATATTGTCTATAAAGAGCGAACTTCTGATTCTGCGTATTAAGGCACAAAAACTATTCAAGTGAGATTGAAGAGCCAGAGTATGATCCTCCCACTTAATGTTTGATCAATGATGACCCCCAAAAACTTGATGTTATTAAGTTCTGGGATAGATTTACCATTTAGTTTTTTTTTTTTTTGACAACAATTTATTTCAGACCTTAAAACAGTTACAAGAACTGGCACCAAGGCCTTTACAATCACAATTTCTTTGAGATCTTAAAAAATTAACAATATCAACTTAATTATATGTATTTAACAAAAATAAATAAATTTCCTAAATTTACATAATAAATGTATATTATATTTTATGTATTCAATGATTATTAATATATAATTGTTTTTTTTTTAATATTTTTTGTTTTACATTTATAAATTTTAATCTTGGTTTATACTAGTCTCTCATTTTCAGGTATTTTTTGAGGTTTTTAAATATTTTTCCTTCCTCCCCTTCCAACAAATTCTTTGGTATAGAATTATATGACTGTATCTATACTTCTATTAATGGGTGTGTCTTGGGTTTTTTTTGTTCTGGCAGTATTGTTTCTGAGATTTTCTTTTATTCTTTTATTGTAGTTGTGAAATTCATTGTTTTGTTTAAGTTCTAAGTTTATCTTTATGGTTTTATGCTGAATTTTGTAGATAAGTTTAGCTTGCTCAAGAATTTTTAATTTTTGTATGTTTAATAAATTAAATCTTTTGTAAATAACTTTTGTAGGTGTATATTTATTAATGGAAAAAATAGACTTTATTGCTTTATTTTGAAGTCTCTGTAGCTTTTCAAATAAATTTACATATGTGTTTCCCCAGCATGGTAGCAGGTATCGTAAGTGTGGTTCGACAAAGCTATTATATAACAAATATCGGGTTTTTGTGTTTAGTTGGTGTGAACATCTTTTTATTGCACCTATAAAAGGAACTATTTTATTTATGACACTGTCTATATGTGATTCCCAAGTTAATTTGCTTGTTATTATTAACCCCAGATACTTATATTCTTCAACTCTTTTGAGGGTAACATTATTTAATTTAATTTCTGGATTTATAATCTTTTTTCCTTTTTGATTGTAAATCATATAAACTGTCTTTGCAATATTTATACTCAGTTTGTTATAGCAAAGCCATTTGAAGTAATTCATAAGGTCATTATTAATATTTCTTTCAAGTTCTTCCTCACTTGTGCCAGAGGATACCAAAACAGTGTCATCAGCAAAAAGTAGGTATTTTGATTTTAATTGTAAATACTTAAGACTATGTACATATAGAAGATACTCTAGTGGCCCTAGCACTGAGCCTTGGGGCACACCAACATCCAGATTGTCTTCTTCACTATTTATTCCATTTACTACAGTGAAATGCTTTCTTCCTTCGGTATAGGTTTTTATTAGTTTGTGACAGACTCCCCTGATTCCCATCTTGTATAATTTTTCCATTAACAGTTTATGGTCCACTGTATCGAATGCTTTTTGGAGGTCAATATATACAGCTATAACATATCTATTTTTGTCTAATTCACCAGTGATACATTCTATCAATTCAACTGTTGCTCCCAGAGTATTGCTTTTTTTTTTGAAACCCGTACTGGTTTTTGTCAAATTTAAAATGTGTTTCTATAAATTTAATAATTCTAACTTTAATGACTTTCTCGATAATTTTACTAAAAATGCTTAATAGAGAGATTGGGCGGTAATTGTTCAAGTCATCCAAGGTTCCTTTTTTATGAACTGGTGCGATTTTAGCAGTTTTGAGCTCTTCAGGATACACCCCATATGTCAGTACTTCATTTATTAGTTTTACTATTGTGGGTCCAATAATATCAAATATTGAATATATATCTTGCTTCGTGATGTTATCGCATCCTGGAGCACAGTCATTTGTTAAGTCAGTTACAATTTTTTGTATTTCATTTAGAGTTGTAGGGTTCAAAAAGATACTGTCAGTTTCTTCTTCTTCATGAAATGCTTCGCCATGCTTGTAATTATTTGTGATGCTATTTGCCAAATTTTTTCCAATGGTGGAGAAATGGTTATTTATTACTCTGGCAATATCTTCATCCTTGGTCCAATTTTTGCCATCTTTATCTGCAATTTTAGATATGTTTGTAATTTTCGTCTTGGAGTTTCTTCGACACAATTCATTTAAAACTGCCCATGTTTTTTTAGCATCTCCTCCTGTTTTTTCAAACTTATTTTCTGCATATTGTTTTTGAAGCCTTTTTTTCAAATTGTTCAATTCATTTTTTGCTTTTTTGAAGTCCCTCTCAGTAATATCGTTTTGTATTTTTTTCCATCTTTCATATAGTTTATTTTTTTCCTGTAGTTTCTTTAAAAAGTCATTTGTTATCCAATAGTTTCCATTTTTTACTGTTATTGTGTAATTCTTTGTACATGCATCTTTTGCACTGTATAAAAAATCGGCAAGTTCCTTAAAAGATTTTATTTGTGATGTTCCTATTTTTCTCTGAATTTCACTTTTCCACTTTTCTTTGTTAAAACATGTTCTATTTATTTTTTCTTTTTCAGCCTTGACTATTTTTTTCTTATTTCTAATATACATTATTTTATGATCTGATATGTCATGATCCTCCAAATTTATTATACATTGCAAATTCTTATTTGTCACTACATGGTCGAGAATTGATGATGTTGTTTTTGTGGTTCTGGTTGCATATTGACTTGTAGTTTTATTTTGGAATTTAAAACCGTTTAATTCAACTATATTTTTATAATTTTTAACAGCTTCTGATTCTTTCATGAGGTCAAAGTTGATATCACCAACAAACATAAATTGTTTTTTTTGTTTTTCAAGTATTTTGTCAAGTTCCGATATAAATATTTTGCAATTGTTCTTCGGTGCTCTGTATATAGAAAGAATTGTTAGATTATGTTCAGGCAGATATATTGAAACTGTATTGCAGTCCTCCATGTTGATTTTTTGTGTGTTTTTATACTCAAAATTCAAATTATTTCTTACATAAATGCTTGTACCACCCCCTCTTGTTTTTCTACAGTCATGCACCGCTGTGTATGACGGCAATATAAATAGATCCAATTCATTTGGGTACAACCAAGTTTCTGTTAATATTATTAAATGTATGGTTTCTTTATTTGTATTAATTATGTCATATAAATCATCAATCTTGTTCCTTAAACTTCTTACATTAATATACAAAATAGTTAGATCTTCTATAACAGCCATTTTTAAAAGAAAATAGTTTTTTTACATACAAACATATATTAATTATTATCTATTTAAGTCTCATACCAAACACGCTTGTACAAAATCGTTTTCAGTCTTTATTTGTATTGCCCTATCATTGTCGTGTTTCTTTAAATAAATTTTACCATTTTTAACATAAGCAGCCTTCACCACGTTTTGCTTCTTCAGTTCCCTTGCTTTTTTAAAGAGAAGCTGGTTTATGCTGGTCAGATCCTCATAGAAAAAGATGTTCTTGATTCTGCCCTGTAGTCCACACTCATTTAATTTAATTCCACGAAGTTCTTTGACTTTTGCTAAAATTTTATGCTTTGTTTCCATATCTCGTAGCTTCAATATCAGAGGAGCATTTACCTTAGTTGACATTCTGTAAACTTCCTGTATGTCTTCATCACTTGCTTCTAGTTTTAATGCCTTTAACACCATTTTAATACATTCCTTGGGTTCTACTTGTTGTTTGGGTATTCCAGCAATTACAATGTTCTTTTCCTTTTCCCTTTGTTCAATAATGTTTATTTTGTTTTCAGTTCTCTCTAATTTTTGTTTCAGTGCACTATTTTCATCTCGTAGCTGTTTCATTTCCTTCAGCGTTTTTTGCAACTCCTTTTTTTGTTTATCAAAACAATCCGACATAAATTTCATTGATTTTTTAATTTCACTCAGCTCACCTTCCAGAGTTTTCTTGAAGGAGCTTAGATGTTCCTTGAGCATTTTCTCAAGGAGGTTTTTCATCTGTTTTTCATCCATTTCGTCGCAAATTTCGTCTGTATGTAACCTCACTTTTTGTCCGCCGCCGGCAACATGTGACAATATTATCCTTGTTTGCTGCTCCTGCCTGTATCCCACAGCTGGGTGGAAGCTGGTACCACTACCACAAACTCCACAATCAAGTGAGGAAATCACTTTTTTTTTGCAGAATTTACAATTTTTTTGAGAATTTTTTGGAAGTGCTAAAATTTGTTTGTTTACATATAAACAAACATTGACATATTTGACATATAAAGAATAGTTTTTAAATGATGTTTTCTCAAATCTCAATAGACCAGTCTTGTCAGTGTTTAAAGTTAAGCAATTACTTCTGCACCATCCTTGCATTTGCTCCGCTGCACTCAAACATCCTCCAGACAGCTCCGCAACAGACACGTATTCCAACTTTTTCATTCTTGTCTACCTGTTTAGTAATGTAGGTTATTGTTTTAAAAATTGTGTGGATTTACCTGGCCTAAAACCATATTGGTTGTCGCTTAGGACATGTTGATGTAAAAATCCCATTAATCTTGTATATATTGCTGTCTCAAAAACCTTTGAGAGTGATGGGCAATAGTGACACTGGCCTGTAATTGCTCACCTCATTTGGATTACTCTTTTTAAAAATAGGCACCAATTTTGCTTATTTAAGCTTTGCAGAGAAAACACCAGATATGAAACTCTCATTTATTGTATTGTCCAGTTGAGTACAAACTTAGCTGCATGTTTCAGAATGCATACTGGTATCTCATCTAGTCCGGCAGAAAACTTGTTTGGAAGGTTCATCATAATTCTGAATAATTCAGGCTTGTCTACAGGTTTAAGAAACAGAGTTTGGTTCTCTATAATTTTAGGTTGCTCATTTGAGCTCGGATGAGCATTCACGGGCATATTAAAATGTTTGCTGAACCTGACTAATGAGATCTCATTATGCGATCTTTTTTTGTTAGTTTCCACCTTAAATATATTCCATGCTGACTTGACTTTATTATTAGAATTAGATATTTTATTATCGTTAACACATTTCTTATAATTTGATATGAACTTTCTGTATTTTTCTCTCTGCTTTATAATGATTATAGATGACCTGATTATTTATTTGCTTATACCAAACATAAAGATCCTTGATATAAGAGGAATATCCTTTTATTTCAATAGTTACCCAATTTTGATTAAAATCACTGACTCGGGAGGTTGAAATGGGAAAGGATACATTAAAGTAATGAAACAAAATGTTGAAAAATTTTAAATATTTCTCATTGATGTCTACAGCCTGTAATTGTTCTGCCGTCTTGTATTCGCACCAAGATTTTACCAGTTCATTCCTACATAATACTACCAGGTCATCTCCATATGAGCCTTAATTTTTGACTAAAATTTGAAATCAATCTGATGAGTAGTTTTTAAGCTATACCGCGATTGACGTTTTGCATCAAACCCATTTGTGGTTAAATCTGGGGTTCCATAAGGATCCCACGTGGGGCCAATCCTATTCCTTCTGTTTATTAGTGACTTGGGGCTTATATTCAAACATTGTCATTTTTTGTTCTTTGTAGCGAAATGTAAAATTATTTCATTTAGCAGAAAGAAATCTCCAGTCTTGGAATTATGTATTATTATTTTCTATTGAATGTTTTAAAGCACCTGGTCGAAACATGAATTGTAATTTTAAATGTTGCAAAAACAAAGACTTTTCAAATTTCTTGTGTCTTATCTGTAATTCTGTGTTTCACACAAGTTGCTTGGAGAGAGTTCTTGATGCAGTGAAACTGCAGGGATATAAAATTTTATGCTCTGAGAAATGTCAAAATATCAAGATGATAGTGAAATTGAAATAAAAAATTATCAACAAAAAATTGAGTTAATGAGAGAATTGAGAGCAAAGGACAAATTTATTGAAAGAATAAGAAGAAACAGTCAGGTTTTTGAGAATGACATAACAGAAGCAGCAAAAGTTCTCGTTACATATTGAAAACCTAAACAAACGGAATGATGTATTCAACAATAAATTTCAAGAATTGAGTACCAGGGAAAAGGATCTTGGAATAAAAGTATCTTCTTTTGAAACAACTAGGAGCGAATTTGATCAAAAGGTTAGTGAACTAAATATTTTAAATAAAAATTTAATCACCACTATAAACACATTGGAAAAAGAAATTATGGTTCATGTTTAAGGTATAAATAAAGTGCAAATGGAGATTGATGAGCATATAAATAGACAAATGGTTACATCAATTAGAGTACTTGAAGAAGAAAATAAGACCTACTCTCTGGAACTCGGTAATATAAATGTGGATCATAAAAGCAAAAAACTTCCAACATCATACTCCTCCTCCTTTGATACCACTGACGCTGGTTCTTCATCCGACTGTCCTCAAAAGCAAAGTTCATCAAAGTGTCGGAAAATTCTGATATTGGGGGATGAATCAGTTTTGGGTCTAAATAGGTCACTAACCAAAATGTGTATTGGTACAGAATTTGGCATTCAGTCATTTATAAAATCAAACGCAATGCAGGACCAAGTATTGGATAACCTTTTTGGACTGACTAAGGATTTTACCGCAAGTGATTTTGTTATAGTGGGATGTGGTTCAAATGACTTGGCTAATGGAAAATTTCCAAGAATGAGAAAAATTAATAATAAAATTAAGGAATGTCTTCAAACAAATGTTATATTTTTATCTCCTGTTAAAACCAATGACAATAGTAATAATATTAAACAACTATTTAGGTATAATAAAAAAATGTGTTTTAAATATTTAATAATTTTTAAATTATGTAAATAGATATACTGAAAACTGTGTATTGTATGTTAACATTTGTAGGAGTACAGGTAGAAAATTAAGAAATGATAATGTTTCTCGGTTGTTATACAGTATAATAATTCAAAAGCCCTCAACCTTTCAAAAATACAAGACATTAATACATGTAAAATACAATGAAAACCGAGTAGCACTATCAAGTGGGTTAGATAATAATGTCTTTCAGGATACTAATATTGAAAATTCTGATATTTTAAATGACAGCATTGAATTAATGGGGGACATGGCTGTGGACAATAATAGGCTAGCTATTGTTCAAAATACACGAAAAACTGGTGATTATTTAAATTTTCAAGAGGCAAACAGTGTAAAAGTAATAAAATAGAAAAACTACTGGTTTATTATCAAAATTGTAAAGGTATAAAAACTAAATTACAACAATTAAAACTGGAACTGTTAAGTGATAATGATGTAATTGCTATTACAGAAACCTGGTTGAACTCTTCTGTTTATAATCAGGAATTTAGTACAGATAAATTAATATTTAGAAAGGATAGAGATCAAAACCTTACTGGTAAAAAACAAGAAGGGGGTGTATTAATAGCCTTAAATAAGAAATTCACAGCTGTTGAACATGATATATTTGATAATGATCTTGAAGCTCTATTTGTAAAAATTAGTCTTGACCAAAGAGAATTTCTTTATGTTGTAGTTGCTTATTTTGTGCCTGGTTGTTGTGTGGACCCTTACCAAAGATTTTATCATTGTATTGAAATAAATCTTCTCGACTGTTAGTGTTTAATTTTAGGTGATTTTAATCTTCGTGAGTTTGTACTTAATGTTTATAGTGTTTCTATATGTGATTTTAACAGTTTTTTAGCATTTACGCATTTTATACAAATCAATACTGTGTGTAATGTTTTTGATATATTGTTAGATCTAGTTATAGTAAGCCCTCATTTTCGGGGCTCCTTGATAAAACTTGATGATGACCCATTGTTGCCTGTGGATCGGCACCACCCCGCACTGTCTATTGAGGTCAATCTTGACCATAAGTTAGAGGAGTGTGAACAAATAAAAAACACAAAATTTAATTTTAAAAAAGCTGACTTTGGTGGAATGTACAGACTGTTTCAAACTAAAAATTGGGATAGTCTTTATCAGTGCTGTGATGTTAATAAATCTGTGGCAAGATTTTAAGAGATCGTTAATGACATTTTTGTTGTTGTGTTCCTATGTCAACCCAGGTTGGAAGGGTCTTTCCAGTATGGTATAATGGTGAAATTATTAAGATGATTAAAGATAAAGGAAGGTTTTTAGCGAAATTTAAAAGAACAAAACTTAGATGTTGGTGGGGTAAATATAGGGAAATTAGGTAAAAAATTAAATTAAAAATAAAAAAAGCATATTCTGATCATATAGGCAATGTAGAGCAAAGTCTTCTAAGAGATCCTAAAAATTTCTGGTCTTACATTCGAAATCAAAAAGATGACACTGATATACCTGCTCAAGTTTCCTATAATGATATTTCTGCATCTGGCTCCAAAAATATAGCAAACTTTGGTTCTGTGTTTGTGCATGATATACCAGTAGGTCAGGAAGAAACACCTTTAAAAGATTATTTCTGCAATGGGTCCTTTTCGGTAGAAGAGATTATGGAATCCCTTAAAAAGCTGACGGGTAACAGATCTATTGGACCCGATGGGGTGCCTGGATACATAATTAAGGGCTGTGGTGAAATGTTGGTGGAACCTCTCTTACACATTTTTAATCTTAGTTTCCGAAGTTCAATATATCCTATAGATTGGCGCAAAAGTAAAGTAATACCATTATTTAAAAAAGGGGCTAAACATAAACAAACAAAACTAATAAACTATAGACCAGTCACTATCCTAAATGCAGTATCTAAAGTTTATGAGATAGCTATATTTAATAGATTATATGATGAAGTTAAGCATAACATATCTAAATGCGAACATGGTTTTTTACCCAATAAATCTACATTAACCAACTTAATAACATTTTGTCAGTTTGTCCACTCTGCATTTAATAACAAAAAACAAGTTGATGTAACTTTTACAGATATGATGAAGGCCTTTGACAGGATAAAACATAGTCTTATAATTAAATTCCTCTATCAGAACAATGTAAGTAACGGCTTAATTCATTTAATTAGATCTTATTTGACTAATAGACAACAATATGTTGAAGTCAAGGGTTCCAGGTATGATGTATACACCAGTGCATCTGGAGTTCCGCAAGGTTCCAATTTAGGACCACTGTTGTTTTTAATAGCTATTAATGGCATATGTTCTGTTGTGGGTAGTTCAGAAGGCTTACTCTTTGCCGATGACTTTAAAATGTATAAGGAAATAGCCTCTATTCAGGACTGTGTTCATTTGCAGGAAGATCTAAGTGCTGTTGTGGACTAGTGCACTGAAATACATTTGACTTTAATAATAAAAAATGTTCTGCTATGTCTCTTACACTTAATAAAAATTTATTTGATTATACTTATGATATTAATGGTACACCACTTAAGGAATCCAAAAATGAAAAGGACCTGGGTGTTATACTTGACTGCAATCTGGCTTTTACAGATCACATTGTAAATATGATAAATGAGGCACATAAAACAATGGGCTTCATCATCAGGTCTACTAAGGACTTTAGTGTTGAGTGTTGTCTGAAATTATTTGACAGTCTTGTATTGCCGAGGTTGGAGTATGGAAGCATAATATGGTCTCCGCTATACGAGGTTTGGATTAAAACTATAGAACGCGAGTCAAATGTCGGGCCGAAAGAAAGACGTTTTTAAAAATCAATTTTATTCTTACAAACACACCGAATTTAACAAATTTGAATCAATTATGAGTTTAACAATCAAACGTTTACAGTCAGAATTATTACAGAAGCCCCCCTCTGAATGAATATCACTTATATTTATAACATTTCGTTATCTTCCATACGTGGTGGTAGAATATATGAAGTCAGCGGTTATGCAAAACGTAACTTCTCCACCCCTAGAAAGGCATATAAACTTTTAGAAGTTTCTATGACCTAAATTATTATATTATCTTCATTATTAATATTTTTATTCTTATTTTGTTTATATTTCATATAAATAGGCCATAAATACTTCCATAGTAAGATTAAAATCAAAATACAAACTATACTGTATAGTAAAACGGTCCAAAAACTTGTTTTATTATAGTATATAGGGTTATTTAATAGTTTAGAATTTTCAATTTTTTGAAAGTTAAGTTCTTCTTGTAAAGAGTCTATTTTATTAAAATTTACATTATTTAAATTGAACAGTTTTACTTTCTTATAAGGAATTTTATTTGTATAATTAAAAATTACTTTTGGCAATGGAATATTCTGAAATAAGCGTTTATTATTTTTATAAGCTTGTATAGTGATATCACCTAATTTTAAACTGCAAGGAAAGCTTAATTCTAATAAATAAGTTCCATTAAATAGTACGTTATTTTGCGAATTTTCGCACGACTCTATTCCTATCAGATCATTAACGGTAACTAGTATCCATTTATTTTCATCAATATTTTGAAGCTGCATATAATCAATATCTATGGGTATTGGATTGCAATTAGAACTATTGTGTTGATATCTTATTAGTTGGATTTCGCAAGGAGTATTTTTATAGAGGTTTTCCGAATGGATATGTGTATGTACATAGATATTCATTATTAGAAATATATTTACATGGTTGATTCGAGTATCCAAAATTTACTTTATTTATTAGTAAATACTCGAAATTTGGTACAATTATTTTATAGTATTTTATATCATTCCTAGCGGGTAAAGGAAACAATTGATATAAATTATAATTATTTTTCTCTACCAAAGGAATTTCTACAATAAATATAACTTCCTTATCTTTGATATAACTCTTTATTTTAGCGTATTTTCTATCTTTAAGATATTATCTATAGATGGTTCAAATGGCAACTTTTCAACTCCTAATTTGGAATTTATCTCTTGTAATTCATATATAAACTCCTTAGTGTTTATTATAGCATTGTGAAAGGTATTTAACTTTGCAAATGTAATAGCTAATTCCACTTTTTCTAAAATATCATAAATATTTTGATAGAGAGCAGTTATTTGAGTGAAATACCATTGTTGAATTGTCGGAATAAGTGAACAAAGATGAGTTTTGTGTGAGTTTGGATTCTGTATAGTGCTTCTCTGTTACATGTGATTCTAAATATACAGATCA
>JAUTXW010000343.1:0-67500 GCA_030620095.1 Kuschelorhynchus macadamiae
ATTTGTCTATACTAGGGCGATTAGAAACAAGACAGGGGCTGAAGTCACTAAAGCAATGAAAGACATTTTTAAAGAAGCAAGATATACACCAATAAATCTACAAACCGATCAGGGAAAAGAATTTTTTAATAACATATTCCAAAATCTTGTTAAGGAATATAACATTAATCATTATTCGTCGTACAGCAAAAAAAAAGCTGCGATATTTGAACGAGTCATACGTACACTCAAAAATTATCTCTATAAGGAGTTTTCAGCTAGAGGTTCCTACAAATGGATACAACTTTTACCAGTCATAACGAAAACCTATAATAACACAGAGCATCGTACTATTGGTATGAAACCTATAAACGTTAAATCAACCACACGCATTAACGCATACAATTGGATAAAAATAGTACCCAAAAAGTTTAAATTTCGTTTGGGCGATATAGTTCGTATAAGCAAACACAAAAGTGTCTTTGATAAAGGATATACGCCCTCATGGTCCACGGAACAGTTTAAAATCGCAAAAGTTAACATTACCAATCCACCAACATACCTATTGGAATCAATAGAAGGTCAACCTATAAAAGGATGTTTTTATGAAGCTGAGCTGCAAAAAACAAGTAGTCCGAATGTATATTTAGTGGAAAAAGTACTTCGTCGCCGCAAGAAAAATAATATTAATCAATTATTTGTAAAATGGTTAGGATTTTCAGATCAATTTAATTCTTGGATTGATGAGACAGATATTGTTTAAAATATTATATGTTGTAATACATTCAAACCTATCTAAATATGTATATTGCTTAAGGTTACTATTAAAATAAATACCCAATGAACTTCAACTTTGTTTTATTTAAATATGTGTTTATTACAATTATAAACTAGGTTTATTCACAACAATCATCATTCTTGATTATATTTATACCAATCAGCAATCTTGATATTATCTTCATATATGAGTAATCCTCATCAAGCTGGGGCTATATTAATTATTTCTCATACATTATTCCATTATATGCTTGACCACTTTTTTCTCCAAATCGCTCATTCTGATTTCATGTTTTTCAATTCTCCCGAGTACATCCATTTTTATTGTTTCAATATTAACAATTTTCGCTTCAAGCTGCTTTATATCGACACGAACCTTATTAAGTAGATCTGTATTCAGTATATCTGCTATTTGTACGCGTAATCGATGAATTTCTTTAAGCGCATAATCCTGGGTAACAGCATCACTACCCTTAGTCGGTGGGGCGACATTGGTTAAAGATTTTCCCCGCATGTCATATTGACCGTCCGGCGTAAGCTTAAATCCAATTCCTGGTGATCCCCTCAATAAATGCACTTTTTCACCAGGCTTTTGACGTCCAAATTTATCAATTGTGTTGTTACCACGACCCATGTTTATCTAAAACTATTTTTTTTCACCAAAGTGCAGCATTATAAGGTATAAAATAAAACTTGTAGTTCGATAATATGACATCACTTGTTTCTAGTATCATGTTAAATAGTTTTCTATTATCATAGTTAGATATTTTCCTTGAATGTATCCCAGATCTATGAGTTTCTCTAATTAAACGATCAACATTTTGCTCAAGGTTGGATAATATTACTTCTCTTTTTTCTATTATCGAGTACACATATGCAAATTCTATTTCCGATTTAATAACACTAAGTATTTCACTAATTTTAAAATAAGTTTGATTTAATAATTCAACCAGTAATATCCGAAGTTTTTGAATTTCTTTGAGAGAGAGAGAGAGAGAGAGAGAAATATTCTCGGGTTACAGTATCACTCCCTTGTGAAGGATCTGCTATGTTAGTTAAAGATTTTCCTTGAATGTCGTATTGATGATCAACATTCAACTTAAAACCTATTCCTGGAGGATTGTATACTACTATTTTTTTATTAGCTTTTTGACGACCAAATTTATCAATTGTAATGTTAATTCTACCCATGCTTACATAGAACTGATGTAAAATTTAAAAATGTTTGAATTTATATCTGAAAACTGTTAAAAATAATAGAAATAAAAGAAAGGTAATAATAATAATAATAATTTATTTTTTACCTAATACTAAATATTTACAAATTCCTAAAACTATTTATTTACAAATTCCTAAAACTATTTATTTAAAAAAACTTATGGTTCAAACCCAAACACCCTCATTTCCTCTTTTGTTAAACATATATGTCTAACAATGTCTTCCAAATCTTCATCTTCTTCCCCAAAGTCCCCAAAAAAGTCCTCTTCGTCAGACGTGTCTAGGGGGGCCTCTAGGTTGGATGCTGTGGAAGAAGAAGAAGATGGAGAAGCCGCAACCGCCTATTGCTGCCCTTCTTGACTAAACTGCGGCGATGGAGACCGCAAAATGTCAGAAGGGCCAGCTTGATCGGGACCTGCAAAATCCCTGATGGTCCTGCTGTCTGCGAAATGTGCGGAGATGGATCAGCTGGGGTGGTTGCTGTTGTATCCTCTTGCAGTGGCGTATTAAGCCTTCTCCTAGCACTGGGTGGTGACGAAGTTGGCGATATTATTTGCTCATACATCACAAAATTATTGCACCAATTACAAAGACCCCTCGTTCCAACTAGCACATCATAGTGCTCACACATAGCACACCTCTGCATCCCATTTATCGAAAATGGCTGGACAATCGCTATCGGCTTTTCTGGTACTGCATTCTTTGTGGAACTAGATTGAGATTGACACTGAGACATTTTAAACTTCTTTTTTATTACACGTAGCTAAATAACGATGAAGACGAACTAATAATTTGCTTGTTTAAGTGCGTGTATATACACAGATTGTTCAAGGTTGTGTTTGCAACGTCACACAGTTATGAGGCGTGTACATTCGTTTGGGGGCGTGTACATATAGATAATTCAAGGTTGCGTTTGTGGGCGTGTACATATAGATTTTTCAAGGTTGCGTTTACAAGGACACACAGAATGCATGTGAATAGGATTTGGGTGTTATTTTCTCGGAGAATTTAAGAATAAACAAATAACACAAATACATTAATAAAATGATTATTTATTTACAAAATTATTTTTGCATGATACATATAATTGTTTACATTCCTATTTGTTTTTCACAGTTTTCATTCTCTATATCGTCAACATCCATTTTCTACCATTCTTCAGTATCATCTGCGGTATTGTCTACACGGTCCAAAATATCTGCACCATTTTTCACGACTTCATTCATGTTTTCCGCTGAGACCAAACCATACTTTGATAACAATTCCTTGGGTAAATTTGGTATTTCGACAACATAGCTTTGGAGACCTTCGTCGATCATTTCCACGCAAAACTCGTCTAAGTTGATGGAACCATACAGGTATCTTTCACACAAATGAGCGCCTGACATGAAATTAATTACATCTTTCATATACTTTCTATATTGACTGACTGTTGATTCAACCGCCGACCCATCATAGGTTGCAAAATGTAATATCTCTTGTGCCGCATTTCTTAACTTATGCGACAAACACATAATGTGAGAATCAAGGTCTTCACTTGGTGTGATGGTACTATTGCTGTCACACATCTTTCAAATACTAATTATTAAAATGTCTGTGTATTCTGATTTGTAAAATAATTACCAAATTGTTAATTAACCCAAACACCCAATTAAGAACCCAAATTAAAAGACGAAAATAATACCAAATTAAGTAAATATTTCTAAATTTTGTTTATTCTATTAAGCACCAAAATTAAAAGATGAAAATAATACCAAATAAGTAAATATCTCTAAATTTTGCTTATTCTAAACACCCAAATTTAAATATTGATCTACTAGTATTAGTGCCTGAGATTACTCGCAAGCTCTGCCCCAAATAAGTTAAAGTATACATCCCACCCGACTTATTTATAATTTCGATAACGTCTTCAGAAATGGTTTCGACAACACGCTTTGGTAAAAAAGTTTGAAATGTTTTATCATGCGTTTTGTCGTACAATGTTGCATGAAAAGCTTTGCCAAACCGTGTCATCTTTAAAGCAATATTTTGAACTATAAAAACTTTCCCAATTGTTAATGATGAAAATTTTCTTTGTTCAACAAAATCTATATCCTTATTAAGCATTTCGTTAATTTCACCCAAGTTTAATTTTGCACTCATTGTTGAAAAAATGTAAAAGATTTAATATAAAAATACAGTATTACCGTAAATTTAAAAAATTGAATCAGAATACACCACACAATAACTTTTTAATGATGAAATCACTTGTGACCGCACAAACAGTGTACCTCTTTTTAGCTTTGAATGGCGTCAGCCTTGGTTTTAATAGCTAACACTCAAGGTCGCATGACGTCACATCCTCTCAAGGCCAAACTACCCAGCACACCTGGCCTCTCAACGTCATGGACAAGTATCGAAAAAGCGTGATGCGCGCTCAAGGTCATATGACGTCACATCGCCTCAAGGCCAAACTACACAGCACACCTGGGCTCTCAAGGTCAGGAGTAGTGGTGGGGGGTGAATCAGTTCCCGTATTTGATATCTACTAGTGTGGGGTCAGGCCTCAGATATAGAGAGAGTATTTATAATACAAAAAAGAATTGTTAGAATCATTTTTAGTATACCTTTTAAAACATCTTGCAGAGAGACATTCAGGTCATATAAACTTTTGACAGTTACTTCAATGTATCTCTTAAAATTATTATCATATATCCATCGAAATAAAAATCTAATTCAAATTAACAGTAATTTTCATGCGTATGATACAAGAAATAAAAATAACTTCTGCTTAGACAAGCATAACTTAAATATTTATAAAAAATCACCAATCTACGCTGGGAGTAAAATTTATAATATGTTACCTTATAACATTAAAGCAATAAATTGTCAAAATAAATTCAAAAATAAAATTAAAAGCTTACTTTTATCACAGACTTTTTACACCACAGATGAATTTTTCACTTTTTTGAGGAATAACCCATCATAATATGCAAACTGAAAACCTTTTTTCCTTGTTTTGTTGGACACCGCACTGCAGAAGGGATTTTAACTCGAGGAAAAAATTATATACTATGTTTTGTGATCTATATTTAGATATATCTGTTGTTAGTTTATATTAGGTACTTGACATATGTCTAATTACGTTTCTATTTGACGTGTTTATTTCTATATTTATAGTGCTCGAAACCAAATAAAAAATTTGAATTTGAATTGAATTTGAATATCTCATAAACGAAGAAGGCTATGAAAATTTTGTTTACGGCTTCATGAGTTTTACAAAATATTAGCTCAGGTTCGTGAAATCCGCAAGGTTCTATCTTAAAAAATAAGCGAGATACCCTGCTTTTGCAACCAAAAAATCCGGACACCCTGTACATCTACTGACTCAGGACTGGTTTGAGAGGGCGAACAAGAGTGCAAGAAGTTATTAACTCAACAAATAAAGAAGAGCTCTGCTTGGCGGCACATATAAGTATATATAAGTCTAAGAGAGTCTCCAAAAAAGAAAAATTTAAACAAATTATATTTATATTATATTATACTTTGAGTTACAAAATTTAAATCAATCGCAAAATGATTTCAGTATTTTACAACATCCATTCCCTTGCAAATGTATTACCAAAACAAAAATTCGAAATTAGACTTATGGCAAAACCCACATACTTAGTCAATGCGTTTCTGTCGGCCTATAAGAATTCAATCCATAAAAGAGACTAATGAGGTAATTAAATCAGAATTTTCTTACATTGACAATCAAATTTCTACTCTTTTACCTATAAAACTTACTTTAAATGAAAAAGCGTTCCGTATTTACCACCACTTGTTAAAAACCATGGTAGACGGCAAAGTTTGCAACGCTTTGACTTCGAATTCGTGTCCCAAAAGTGTTACATTTTTAAAGTTGGCCCCTCAGGTATTTGTAACCCTGGATTTTCTTAAAACCAAGGTACAAGATTGCTACGTTCTTATTTAATAATAATTATTATTACTGTTTTATTTTAAATTATTTCAATCATAAAAAGGTATCAAGATTACAGCTCGTGGTCAACAGAGCGTGCAATGTAGATGCCCTAGCTCAATTAACCCGGAGAGTAGGGCGTGGGAAAACTTAAGAAATCTTAAAGAAAGAAAAAGAGAGAAAAAAAAAGAAATGAGCGCCAACAATTTATTACGACTTAAATTGGAGAGCCCCTTGATCTTCGCGGCCCTTGCTTCCTCTTGATACTTTAAAAGAAATTTTAATAAAATCTAAAAAGTTATTCGGACCGTAAAAAAGAGTGAGCTAAATAAAACACACAAATAAAGTAAAAAAAAAATCTATTTATCCGTTACTGTATAAACGAAAAATATAAACAATAAGTGTGTTATCAGTTACGGTACAAAAGAAAAAAAAGTAAACAATAAGTGTCACCAAATCCAGAAGCACCTGGAAGTTCTGAAGCGCTCCTAACTTCAAACTAGGCCCGTGACATGGGATTAGTCCCGAGTCTTGAAGTTAAGTCCGTGACTTGAAATTATGTCTGTGCTTGCAGTTGCTATTAGCCCCTGACTTGAAATTAGGACTGTGACTTACAGTTGGCCCCTGACTTGAACTCTATCCAATAGGGTCACTCAGTTCTAGTCAGAAAGTGGTTTCACGTGCCAAGTACAAGGGCATGGAAAATGGCGGTCTGGTCCAATATTCAGGTAAAATCCTCTCTTAGAGAGATTTTCTAGCACGAAAAATAACACTCACAGTGCAAACTATAATGTGCCCGAAAAACTATTGCGGTGTTGAGGAAATGTTGGATTATTTCATCAGACTCGCGCTGAAGACCTGTGGGTTATCTGCAGGTGACCAGAAAAGTGAAAAATGTGTTCCCCCAGCTTCCTTTCCATCTAGAACTTTGGTTAACTAAGGTGGCGAAATACCATTGGCTAGAATATGTCAGGTGCTAATAACCTAGCCAAAAGAGCACATAGTCGGGATAAAACAAGGATATGATTAACATGTTGCACAAGAAAAACGACTCTCCATTAGTTGAGAAAGATACAGGAAATAATGCAGGAATACACTTGGCAACAGCGAAAAAGATGCCTGCGCTCTTGATACGAGGAAGTACCAGATAGAGGGTTTCGAGAATAAGTTAATATGGAAGTCTTAGCCGAATAGATCCGAAAAGTTCCGAGACGACGCAATAAAAACATTGACAAAAACAACTAACCTGAAATTTAAAAGCAACGCATAAGCGAAATGGAAACGTAAATAAACAAATAATATTTAATTAATTAGTCTAGTAATAAGGGAAAAGGACCACTCAGAAAAGTCAAATATTAGTCCGGAGTAGAGCACCAAAGAGTCGAAAAAAATATGATGTGCTAATGCAGGAGTAGTTAAATGCCATAAAAATGAAACGTAAGTTGAGTTTAGTTTAATAGAATTTTCCCAACTGTATAAACTCATTATTTAACCATAAAATAGGAATTTATTCACACAATTATTAACTATTTATTTTAGGAAATGCATCAGACGCAGACAACGAAATTTCAGTTTATAATAGGCTCCAAGTAATTATGCAACTATCGACAAAACAAAAGTCGATCTGAATTTCAGAACATCAAACATTGATAGAAATTATAAGAAGGCTGTAGTTTATATAATCTCAGAAAAAAAAAGGTAAGAATATTAATATTGAATCGAGAAATACCTTTGGTTTATGTATGTCTAACTTAAATGAAAATACCTTTATATGTTACATATGCACAGCAAAAGGGAACACGAATAATAAAATGTAGATTTAAGAGAAAGTATGAAGTGGTGTATATATAGTATCTATAGTCTGGAAATAATCCTATGTATATCTGAAAAGAAATATTTATCAAGGCAATCTTTTTTTTTAATACAAGTATTTACAGTTCAATATTAATTCATAATATCGATTTTATATCAAAGAATTTATTGGGGTACTAATGATTTGGTTTTTTTTACAGCGACAGAAGAGTTATACAAAATATACGAATCTAAAAATGCAGCATATCTAGCCAAGGAAAACGAAAATTCCAAGACTTGTATAAAGGACTCGAAAACAGGTTTTCAAAATTAATAAAATCTAATTTATATCTACCCTGTAAAATATATGGGAAATAATTAGTTTGTCTAAAATGCTATTTGAAGTTTTTCTTATACAGTATATAATTATTAAATTCGGCAAAATTAAATAAATCCAACAATTATATTTGAACTGATTTTATTTTGGCGACATCTATGATTCGAACGCTAAACTTGTATCATTTATATCTTTAGTTCAGATATAGTTACAAAATTAACTACTTATCGAGAGGTGACACTGTATGTACCGAAATTTTCTGCAAAAGGTGTTGAATTTATATTTCGCTTAAATATAAACAATGTAACCGCTTCTAATAACAAAACTACCAAAATCTAAGTAAATCAAACCAACAAGGCGTACATATTAATCACTAAACTTAATACTAAAGTAGTAGATTATAATATTAAATTAATCATACAATGACAAGCCCTTATAACAAAATTAAACAGTTACATTTTAATAAACTAGAAAAGTAACATTACGCACTTCTGATCCTATTTGTTTTGACTTCGCCTACATTAGATTGTTTGAATGTTTATTACATATTATGTATAGACAAGATTTTAAAATGTGGCAAGCTCGTGGGGAGCAAGACAAAAACTTATTCAGTAAAAGAAAACAACACATTATAATCACAAGTTTTCGCAATTATACGTGCAATTATATGAACGATTCCCAATGCCTGCCACAGTTCATAAAATACTCTTACACGGAAAAGAAATAATCGATAATATTTTACTTCCGATTGGACAACTGGGGGGAAGATGCACAAGAATCAAGGCACAAAGATATTAAATTTTATAGAGAACATAATACTCGAAAGATGTCGCCAAAAATAACAAATGTAGATTTAATAATTATTTTCCTTTTCTGATCCGTTAATTTCTTCTTTGCGTGTTTTACCCCTTAGACAAAAGTGGTCCAATAAATAAGGATGTTCTTTTACTGTTAGTCTCCAGATGACGAGGAAGCCCTGTCTGATTAACTCCTGAATATTGTTAATTTTTGTTTTTGTTGCTATATTATAATATTATTTAAAAATCTAATTAATCTTAGCTTTACTTATTTTTATGCATATTTAGTTTAACTTAATGTAAATTGTCTTGATTTCCCAAATAATTAGAGCTAAGGATTTCGTGAGTACGCCCACCTAAGTCAAACTCAAACTCAAAATACTTTATTATCGAGGAAATGTGATTTCCATTGACAAAGCATACTACAAAATAATATAAAGTCTAATAGTATACAAAAAAATCTTAAAACATTAAACAAGCTAAACAATATAAAATACAAACGTAGTAAATACAAGTATGTGCAAAACAGTTCAGCTGAAAAAAGAACATAAGATAGATAACATATACAACCAGACAGATTAGGCAATAGGGTCAGCATAAAATTCGGCAAGTTTATAGTAGGCTTTGCCTAACAATACTTCTTTAAGACTTCTTTTAAATTGTTTTAATGACCCAATTGTTCTAAGGCTACTTGACAAGTAGTTAAAAAGCTTTCTGCCCTCATAAATCAAAGAATTTTTAGTCAAAGCAGAAGTAGGCACTGTCAAAGGCAAATCCAAAGCTTGTCTGGTATTTCGTTGACCTGCAGGACGCTGTATATTTTCTCGGTATTTAAAGATTAGACATGTTATTTCGAGGATAAATAAAAAGCTAAGAGTTAGGATTTTTTGTGACAGAAAATGAGGTCTGCAGGATTCTCTTAGACCCACACCAGCAATAAAGCGAACAGCTTTCTTCTGCAGCACAAACAAGATGTTTAACAGATGTTGACTACTAAAACCCCAGAATGGAATCCCATATCTGAGGTGCGATTCAAATAAGGCAAAGTAAGCGGTACGCGCCACTGCCATTCCGAGTTTATTTCTTGCAATTCTGATTGCAAAGCAGCCAGAAGAGAGTTTCTTGCTCAAATTTAAAATGTGATCCTCGAAACGTAATTTTTATCAACAAAAACCCTCAAAAACCTTGTAACATGGCTGTCAAGGATTGTAACACTGTCTAACTGCAAGTTCTGCATGTCACACCTAACACAACAACATTAGTCTTCGTCAAATTGAAGGAAAGTCGGTTTGAATCACACCATCTTTTAACCTCCAGCAAGTCTTGAGTTATAATTTTCCTTAGCTGAGCAATCTCTTTATTATGCCAAACAATCGAGGTGTCGTCCGCAAATAAGGTAAATTTTCCTGATATGTTAACTTTCACAAGATCATTAATATAAATCAAGAACAAGAGAGGACCTAAAACAGACTCTTGCGGAACCCCACAATTTATGCTCAATGACGAAGATCGCCTTTCGGAAGTAGTTACAGAATGGCTTCGACCTGAAAGGTATGAAGAAAACCACAACAGCGCGGAGCCCCTGAAACCATACAACTCGAGCTTAGACAGCAATATTCTGTGATCGACACAATCAAAAGCTTTTGAGAGATCACAGAAAACCGCTGCCACCGCCTCTCCGTGATTAATGTTAGTGTAGACACCCTCGAGAAAACCAAAAATGGCATCGTGCGTCCCTTTTGCATTCTGAAATCCAAACTGATTCAAGGTAAGTAAATGAAATATCTCAAGATACTCACACAATCTCTTCTTAGCAACTTTCTCAATAACCTTGGAGACCGTAGACAAAAAAGAAATTGGACGAAAATTCGAGAGCTCACTGAGATCCCCGCCCTTATGCAAGGGAATCACTATTGCCGATTTTAGGCATGAAGGAAAAACTCCTTTAGACCAGGAATCATTATTTGCAAAAGCGAGGGCATCCAAGGCACCTTCCGGCAACTTTAAGAGAACTTCAGCTGAAATCTCGTCATCTCCACAAGCTTCATTGAAATATACTTCAAATTATAAACAAAAAATATCATACATAATCTTTTTCGGCTTTTCTGATTTTTGGAATTCTAAATGTTATATTTTGACTACAGTGCGGCGCAACAAAATTGCGGCGAAATAAAATGTTTGTAATCGTGAAAAAAATTACCAGGCTTTGAATATCTTCACGTTTAAGCGTCCCTAGAGGCTAAAAAATATGTTTTATCAATTCCGTTGGACTGTCTGTCGCTCCAAGGAGGGCTGGCCCTATTGAATGGGCACCTTATTCCCCAGACCTCACAACCCCAGTTTTTTTTGTTGGGTTACGTAAAGGTCAGATGCTATATTCCATTTCCACAAAATCTTGAAGACCAAAAACGAAATATTCGTAACGTGATTCAAGCAATACCCCAGGATATATTACAAAACTCGTTCGATAAATTGGGGTTTCGATATCAAAAATGTATTGAACAAAATGAACACCACATTCAGCATTTGTTTCAAGTTTCTATTTCTTTAGCAAACATTCAGTTATCAAAAATAAAATTTAGATGTTGAAAAACGGTATTTTTTCTCTCGTTCTGCTATGTCAAAAAAAATTGCGACCAACTACAAAAAACGTTAGATCAAAGGAAGAATGGTGCGTAGATATCTAGCAGGCCTGGTTTAGAATTTATAGGCACTTAAAATGGGTCACTCTCGGCTTGGACACCCTCTAAATCAAAATAGCTTATTAATTCTAGATGCCAAAAAGCAAGTTTTAAATTTCGAAAACTAATTTATTACTAAAATTACACAGCATCACACTTTTTGACGAGCACTTTAATTGGATAACAATTTTGTTAAATACGAATTCTACGCGAAATAAAAAAGCAAATCAAAACACCATTTTTCGAAATTTCCTATATTCCTTTTTACGCGCATCGAAAAACGCTAATTAAAATTTGAAACACGTGGCCATTATCGTATTATTTTTCAACGGGAAACAATAATTGGGGCTTCTTTATATGTTTTCCCAGCTGTTCACCTGTAAATATTCAATATATAGAGTATTCGGCAATGAATGTAGTCAAACGCCTGTTAAACGATTATTTGAAGTTAATTTACGAAGTTTTTTTTAGAAGTTAGTTACTTGACAAACAAAAATGTTTTTCGGAACTGAATAAAAATATTTAAATTTAAATTAATTGAAGGAAATATTTAATAAAATTGCATATCTCAACTTATAGACTAGTCTATCTACGGGATGTTTCGATACATATATAAACAATATTATTTAAGCAAGCATAATTAATTATATCATTTACCTTAAGATTTTATAGACACATAGTAGTTGTACAAATACTCTCATCCTATCTCATCAGTGCCCCGATCGTAAGAGAAGAATTGATTTTACAATTTGTAAGTTTGTTTGACTGTAAACTAGATATGAAAAAAATGATAGTTTGAAGCCATCTATAATGTTATTTTTAAATGTGTTCAGATTATTTGTTGCATTTAGATTGACAAATAAAAATCTTTTTTGGCTTTTTCGCAAATTTAGTTGGGAAAAAGCCCAAAAATATTTTTGTTTGTCAATCTAAACGCAACAAATAATCTGAACACATTTAAAAGTTAGTTAGTTTTAACAGTTGATGACATCCAAATAACGATAAATTACACTGATAAATACACTTTTTGTGATATCATAATTTTTAAATATTTCTAATATATTTTGATACCATAAAATAAAATGTGAAAAGAGAATTTTTCTATTACCCGTAGATAAAATTGGGATTGATGAAGAATTTTGTTAAAGCAATGGATCGCAATGGAGGAGGTTTCTTGTATCTAAAACAAAAATTTTCTTAATAAGGCAAAAATTGAATAGGACATATTTTTGGGTCCACAAATAAGGGCAATAATGAAAAATGAATTATTTGACAGTTAAATAAAGGTGAATTACGCGCTATTAAATTAGTGGTCAAACATTTTCTTGGAAATGTGAAAGCTGACAATTATAAAGATATTGTTAGTGAACTAAATAAGGCTTATAAAGGAATGGGATGTAACATGTCTGCCAAATTTACTTTCTGGACTCACATCTCGATTTCTTTCCTGAAAATTTGGGGGCAGTAAGTGATGAACATGGGGAACGGTTCCTCCAAGACATTTCTGCCATGGAAAAATGATAGGCAAATGGAGTGTCAGTTTGTTTGCTAATTATTGTTGGACATTGTTAAGGGATGCTCCAGAAACAAAATATCGACGTAAAGCATCAAAAATGACATTATAAGTTACATTTAACATTAGTAATAAAATAGATTTATAGCAATATTTTGGTAGAAAACAATGTTTTATAGCAAAAATGGTGATACAAAAAATGTAAGGAATTTTCGGCTTTTTCGGCAAGTTTTACATAATAAGCACCCGTTTTTTTTGTTACCAGTGTTATTAAAGACGCTGCTGTGCTGCTAACAGAAAGTCATTTTAGAGTTGGCGTCTATGTGAAAGAATATCCCGTACATTAGCAGAAAATGTTTAATCTTTGTTCAAAAAGCCTGATTAAAAGCACGGTTTTTTAAGTTAATGGATTTTTTATTGTTATTTTTCTGGAAAACAACACATAATATAAATAAGATGGCAACGTTGGGATCTGTCTTCCGCACCCCTTAGCCCAATTACTTGAATACTCTGGCTGAATCCTGAGGTTATTCGTCCTTTGGACATTTGGGGTCTATGATTTGAGGTTAAGCCTTTTTTTTATATTGTAATTAAGGCAGTCGGCAGGAAATATAAACGCAATGTAAATTAAACCTGTTTGGAGGGGATTATTTATGGTAGACCCGTGCAAGTATTATTATTCGTAGTTCGTATTATGAATAACGCTAATTAAAAACTGAAACACGTGGCTGTTATCGTGTTTTTTTTTTCAACGGCAAACAAAAATTGTGTCGTTAACCCGCAAAAAGTCGATATATAGGTAGACCGCAGTGAATGTAGCCACATAACTTTTAAATTACTACTTAAAGTTAATTTAGTAAGTTTTTTTAAGAATTGGTTACTTGTTGCAGTTTAGTTTATATTCTATAAGATCATAGATCGGGTGACAAGATGTTTCTGTATCATACGAGTAAGATTCCATTGATATTCGAAAACTAAATACTGCAAAATAATTAGTGGCACCCCTCAACGCTTGATGTCAATCTTTTTTCATTGGCAGACAATGAAAGCCTAAGACCTAAATACTTTGTACCAGGGTTTCTTTTAGAGAAGAAAACAGGAAAAATTATGGAAGCTTACAAATTAGGTAAAGACTTTGGTGGTATCAGATTCCATAAACAGGACCTTTTTGAGAATAAAACAGCGAACAAAGTGGAAGGTCCTTTCTGTTTACAATTGAGAGGGGAAGGTATGCATGTGAGTCAAGGCTCGTGACTTGCTGATATAAATGGGAACAAAATATATGGTAGTATTTCTAAAATGGAAAGAAATTCGACAATGACCTAGTAAGGCAAAGTTTCTTGTCAGGTTTGAATCAAGTGCATAGCTCTTTTTTGGATGGTATTCAGAATGTTAAGAATTGATGGAGAGGCTGCTTCCTATATATGCAAGCAATTCTGAAATGTATGACCCATTTGCGATGTGCAAAAATTACGTAAGTTAACAGAACAACAAATTTTTAGGCTCAAAAACGAAGTTCAATTTCTTAGCCGCTTGATGATATCGTTAACCAACTTAACCAACGAAGATCCTTCTGAAAAGCGATATCAGCTAGGATAAAGGAATCTTTGTGCTTAAGAACTTAATTAATTATTTGAACGGCATGGGTATTGTAAGATAGTAACATGATTTGTCCTAGTTGCATTTAACTGAGCAAGGTTATTTGATCCTCATTCTACGAAATGATGGCTGTCTTTGATTTAGGACACAATCATTCATTATTTTACGTCTACTACCCATTTTAGTCTAGGAAACTCAAGTTATATTAACTCTTTGCCTCGAGCGATCTTGACCTATCCCAACTCGGTATGAGCGATCTACGTCACTCGGCGACCGGCTTGCTTTAGTACGGTATTGTCCATCTTTTCTGTGTGCGTTTAATTACATATATTAATCTTTTTCTTTTCAAAATTGAAATTTTTTTGTTCTAAACGGATTCAAATTAGAACAAAATGGTTTCCATGACTTTTCTGATTTAGTTTTTAATAGTTTAAATATCTATAGTATATAGGAGTCTAAACGGTTCAAATTAGAACAAAATGTACATTATAAGTATTTTTAATATTTAATTAACTATAGTATACTATTGGCACTAAACACAAATATTTATCTGTTTAAACATTTTTTTTTAATAACAGGAAATAGATCAGCACAGAATTTATGCTTAAACAGTAACAAATTAAAAATTCTGTTAATAATTTTTAAAATTTTATTTTTATACAGCTTTTCGTAAGGGTTCACTTCAGAATGGCTTCTTTTTTACCTTCACTAGTTCATTTAAATATTTCATTCTTAGAAACAGCCTTTGTCTTAAGAACACTAAAATATCTTAAAACTTTCACTTCAGGAAGTGAAAAAAAAAAACTATGAAAAATACAACTCAGATCGCATTAAACTGGTCGCCTTCTCAGATCGGGTCGCTAGTCGACGTCACGACCTCCGCCTCACCCGCGCGTCCCCCTCGCCGGCCAGCTACTTTGCGGTGATTTTGTAAAAATGAAAAAAATTAACACGAAAATACTTATCTGGGAAAGAAAAGTGCTAATCCAAGTACAAAGTTTTGGAAGACCACAGGCAGTAAGTTTGTTAAAAAGTTTTCGATCTGATTGAATTCCGTGGATATGTTAAGCGTAAATGGACTTATTCCAATTGTGTGTTTCGAAAGTAAGAAGATTTGGTGGCGAAAGAGGTTTTGACTGCTATCGATAGCTTTACAGCTCTTAGCGTAATGCCAGGTGTCTGTCCTGTCCAGTGAAGCCTCGTGGCAAAATGAAGACCTAAAACACAAAAACGAGACAAGACATCTGACCTACAATACCAACTTTGACACCCTTAATAACAGAGTTAAATTATTCAAAAAAGGTGACAAAAACCTGTTTTCCATACTTCTATGATGCATTTCAAAATTTAAGCAGTTTAGATTGAAATAGGTAAATATCAAGTATTAAAAACGAAAGTTAAAATACTTTCTACACATTACCGTTTAATTCGGCAAAATCCTGTAAGCTTCCGACAGCTTAAATTTATTAATTCATATGCTGGAAACGGAGTAGGTGATTGGAAATTACGATGATACACAAATCGATAAATTCTCCTTTATTAAAGGTGCTCCAAATTGTTTATGGAATTCCAATATGAGCCAAATTCCTCCGAATGACAATTGCGTTCGCAATTTTAAGTAGTCGCTACTGCGGAAATAGTTAATTATCTCAACATAATTAGTAACTTGAGAAAGATAAATTGACGGTTATTTAGAAAGTTAATAATGAGTGGAGAATATTGTATTTTTTATCTACTGCCAGTATAAGAATACGAACTACACGCATAATAATATTTAGTTAAAGAACATGACGCATTAAAAATAAACAAAAACTTTATAAAAAATGTTATAAGCACTCCTGTCGTCATCTTCTCCGGGTCTCGTTTTTATTTTGGATTGTATTGTTTGTATGTCTATAAATATTTTTTATAGATTGGGTTTAAAGCTAGTTTTTTTTCGTTTGCAAAGTATAAATTAAGTGCTATTTTATCGAAGAACCTTACAAAAACTAAGCCCTTCAGATAGGGCCGTGGTAGGAATTCTAACTTAGAAGGTACAAAATATTGTTTAGACAAGCAATTTTTAAAACGAAAATACGTCAACCAAATATAATATGCCAGGTAGAAAATAGAAATAATACAAAATTATATTTTATTTTAAATAGATTGTTTAATGAGGTTAATTAAAATAATTATTTTTAAAATTAACAATATTTAATGAAAAAGTAATAAAAATGTAGCATAACAAATTACGTTGAAACTCAAAAACAAAAATTAGTTAATTTTGAAAATATAGTACATTTTGTTAATTTAATAAATGAAGATTTTTTTTAAGATATGTCAAAACATTAAAACTTATGGTTAGGTCTTTTTTATGTATTGCGAAAAAAGTATATCTGTATTAAAACAACGAGCTAGACTTTTCTAGTTTCTTTTTAACGAAACCTCCTCCTCTTATATTCGAAATTTGATACCGTTAGGTGGATCTGTCCCGAGTCAGCACAATACCTACTAAACAACGAGGCTTACCAGCTGAAACTAAAATAGGCTATGCGTCACGACATCTAGGCCGGCAGTCGCCTCCGTAAGAAATGCGTTAAAGCATAGACCAATGCAATTTTTCTTATGTCGTACGTCATAACTGTGCATTAGACGTACTGACCGACAACCGGCACTTGCTAACCGAAAACAAATCAGTGTGAAACATGATGTTGTTGTTCGTGAATTAGAGTAAATAGAGTAGTTTTGTCTCCATTTTTGGTGAAAATTTAATTATATTTATTAGTTTTTGTACATTTAAATTCACGTAAACATGCCGTTTAAGTGTTGTGCGCCTAACTGCCGGAGTAATTAACAAAACCGGACCAAAAGTTCACGTGTTTAGTTTCCCGAAAAACAGTGATTTGCAAAAAAAATGGCTACGAGCAATTCTGCGGAATGATTTAGGGCTCATTAAAAAAAGTAAAGTGTGTGAGCTACATTTTTCTAAAGGTAGTATAATTTGGGATATTTCAGAACAGGATCCGAGAACAGGTAAAATTATTTCAGTACATTTAAAAAAACCCCGATTAAAAGAAAATTCTGTACCAACGGTTTTCCCAAATTACCCCAATTATTTGTCAAAAAACGTTCTTGACCGCAAAAGTAAAGATGAACAAAATAAGAATCTTGATGAACTACATCTTTTGCAAGCCATAGAGCAAAGTCAAGAACAATTTAATTTACATAGAGGCTATATGTAAATAAAAGTATTTCAAAATTTTAGTTTAAGGAAAGGGTGTCTTTCGGTAAAGGATACAGATAAAATAACTTTATTTAAACTTGAATATACTCCTGGTCCCCTAGTAACTTGGCAATTGTTATAAATAGCGATTTAAAATTAGAAACATTTTTATATGGTCAATCTGTTTGTGTTTCAATAACAAATTTAAAATCACCATTTGTATCTAGCAGTTTGGATGAAATAGAAAGTTTAATTGGCACAATTGACAATATGATGATGTCAGTGCCCATAAATCTTGATAGCGACATTCGTGATCCTAGTGAAACTCGTGATTTTACACCATACCGAGTCAAGTCAACTTCCCAGTACTAGTGAAACTCCCACAGAAACTCTTAATTCAGATAAAGTTGAGTCTGACAATGACAATATAAACAAAAATTTTAATTTGTGACTGATATTGTTTTAAACCTAAAAGGTTCTGACGAACTCACTCAAAATCTAAAATTTCTCTCAGAACAGTTAACTTTGTTAAGTACTTCAAAAGAAAGGTATATACCGCAGGAACATCACATCATACATAGGAACATATGATCACTAGTCCTTGCTCAAGCCTTACAGAAGTCATTCATATATCTCCTGTAGCTAAACTTAATTCAGAAATATTATATAATTTTATCAAGACCATTATAGAAAATTTAGAAGAAATTGCTAACAGTAAAGCAATGAGTAATTTTTCACCCTTTAATCAATTCAGTATAGTTTTCCCACATCCTATTGACCCAATTAGACCCTTATTTTACTCTTTTGACACTGTTTATTTACTGAAATGGATCTTTAACAACTGGCTTAATTCAAAACCTGACCGAACATTTTCTTATCACGATTTTGAGACAGGCCAAAACAAATGTGCTTCCTTTTCTGTGATCAAAAACCTATGCGAACTAGAACAAGACAAACTATTGAAGCATAGTTATTCACTTAGTTTAAAGGCTCTTGAAAGACAAAATGTAAAATTAGCTCTTAAAATCTTTAATCCCTTTATTATAGAGGCTCTAAAAGGTTTTGTTAAAAATTTGTCACATTCAGAAGATACTGGAGACTTTATTAGTATTATTTTGACTTGGTGTAAAATTGTGAACGTAAAAACTTCCCTTAAGGGAAAACATTTGTTAGATAAATATCAGGAACCTTTTACCAAACAAATACTAACAGCCCCCAATGATGATCCTAAATTTTGTTTTTTGCTAAAAATGCAAAATTGGCTAGATACTTGGAGTCCAACTAATTTTACAAATACACTGACTCAACAAACCCACACTGCATTAAACCATGGCTTCTTGAAGTTATTGAATACTGTTTAACTGAGCTTAATATGAATTATGTATTACTGGGCAAATTTCAAACCGACCCATTGGAAGGGCGTTTTGCAAAATATAGGCAATTAGCTGGTGGTCATTATTATATCTCAGTTCGACAGCTATATGAATCAAAAAAAGGACTTAGAATTCAGTCTATGTTATCTCTAACATCTTTATGGGGACATTAATATAAATCAGTTCTTCGAACCTCCAGAATGTAAAACACAGTCATTAGACACCAATTTAAATTCTGAGAATGTTAATAATTTATTATCTAAAATCATAGTTACACAGTCTGATACCGAAGCTATACAATCAGAATTCCCAGTAATAACCTATTTAAGCGGATATTGCTGCTATATTGTTTTTAAAAAAATTAGTTGTACTTTTTGCAAAGAAAACTTAACTCTCAATGAACCTTGTGTTGTAGGCGATTCTTATAATTTAATTAATTCCTTAAGTCGAGGTGCTCTTTTATATCCTCGAAAACAGGTAGTAGATGTAGTTTCAACCACATATATTATATTTAAAAAGCTAATTGATGAATTTGAGGATACATTTGTGGATATTTACAACAAAAAATATTTTCTTTGTGTGTTATTTTTAAGTTATTTTAATTAAAATACACTTTTAACTCCTTTTGAAAGTTGTAAAAGCCACCTAAAAATTAATGTTTCAAAAATCCTTCTTAGTAGCATTTCAAAAACATTTCTTAATAATTATTGCTCTAAACATAATAATAATTTATTAAATAAAAACAAAAAAAGGAAACTACAGACTTTTAATAAATAGGTAGTTATGAAATAAAAAACTAGCCCAAATTTCGCATTTTTGCATTGCTAGGATGTATCATCAATACAATCTTTTTCAAAATTTAGCAAATAACAACCTATTATATTCTTGATCATATAGACTCACCACAGCACAGGCATATACCACTTCCCAAGCTTGAAACCATACCCGATTTTGACAAGTTAAAATAATAAGCTATTGTATTTTTGATCATAAGGACTCACCACAGGCATATATTACTTACCCAAACTTGAAACCGTACCCGATTTTTTGACAATATAAAATAATAACTTATTATGTTTCTGATCATATAGATATGATATAGGATATATAGGATAAGTAGTATCACCACAGGCCTATACTACTTACCTGGACTTGAAACTTTACCCGATTTTGACAAATAACTCAGCTTTGACAATTTACTACTTGGCTAAAATAGGTCAATTAGAGAGAGGAGAGTGCGTAGGGGCTTTACAGAGTCCCACAACTGTTCTGGAGTGCCTTATGCATAATAGTTCTTGCGTAAATGCATTCCTTCTCATGTAACAAAAAAAAAACGAGTAATCGCTTAAGGGTCTCCTTTGGCATTTTAATTCTATAGCGAAACCGAATAAATTTGATAGATTTAAAAATTCATAAAATAAACCCTATAAATTGATGCTTATTTACTGGAATTAAAAAAAATGCTCATTTAAATATGTCCCTGTAAATAACCCGTCCCTTGTAATGAGGGTATTGAAATAACATAGGCCTAAATTTTATGACGTCACGCGTAAGCGCGTAGGCCTCGTTGTTTAATAGGTATTGGTTACCACCAGGATTGTCAATAATACTAAAGCGTATATTAATAAATAATAATAAATAAAAACTTTGCTAATATTCCGGAATATTAGAAAAGGTTGATTAACGGGCACACCAGAATAATAATAATAAGACGTTTATTAGTTACCAATAAGTACAGTCAACGAATTAACTTAAAATAATAATAATTATAATAATAATCATGGTAACTAACGGGCCTTGTTTTCAGATTTCAGGGGATGTTGATTCCCCGGATACTGTTGAGGCCAAAAATATTTAGGAAATTAAAAAGCAATTATTAAGCTGCTAGCAGTTAAATTTTTTTTAAAAATTTGAAAAAAAAAACACAAAAACAAAAAAGCACACACTTAAAGGAAAAAGGAAGATGGATAAGAACAGGGAAAAGGAAAGGTATTAAGTTTCAAATTTAGCATTTTGTGGCATAGGCAATCAATTAAATTTGGTTTAGAAGAAATAGTTTGCTTTTTGCCTTGAAAACTTTTTCTGAGACAGTAACCTCATTTATTTTAAATTTGTTTATTAATTAATTGATTAATTGAATAAAAAAAAGGCCTTTTAAAAAATTCTTTGTTATGTGACGGTATAGTTAATAGATTTTTTCGCCTTTTATTAAGATTGTGTACATCAGTACGATAAGTTATTTTTTTGTGTAAATATGGTAGAGTCTTAAACTTAAGGATTTTATAAAAAAGAACAAGAGCATTTAAGACTCGTCTATTGTGCATATTTAACCAATTTGCTTCTTTTAACTTATGAGAAATATGTTCACGTCTTTTTATACCAAAAATAAGCCTAAGTTTATGATCAATTATGAGTCCCAAATTTTCAGCAGAGGTTCTAAAATTTATTGGATCGTTATTTATGTGTAGATTTAAGTTATCTAAAATATTCGTTCGATTGTTATCACTACAAAAGAGAATTAAGTACGTTATGGTTGGCCAAAAAGTCACGTGATCCAATCCGTGATTTTTGGTTGGAGGATTACCAATTTACACTTAAACGCCTATATGTAGATGTCTGCAAGCTAAAAGCAAATCCAACAAATCCCTATGTTTAAAAAGAAATAAATGTTAGTTAGAAAAACTACAAAACATGGTATCTAATTATTACATTGTCAACCGACTTGCATACGCTTGCAAAGTTTCAAATCGATACGACAAAATTAACATTTCTTTCGTTCACGTTCACCCCATTAGAAAATGAATTTTTAAAAATAATGAAACACGTACCCCAATTAACATTTTATAGAATCAAAAGTTATACGATGGTTAATATGGTTTCTTAGCTATTGATATACAAAAACTGTTTTCGTAGATTTTTTTTGTTTATAATATGTTTATAATACAAGTAACTTTAAGAACTAAATTACTAGAACGTATATAAGGTGCGTTTTATAAAGGCCTATATAACTATTTTATATATGTAGCAGTGACTGTATTTTATAAAAGAAAAAATATTACTGGATAATTTAGCAAGTAACCCTACTTTTTAGCGATATTTGAAACTTTAAAAGGTTAAACTAAAAATACTCCAGTATCCTTGTAAGGGAGGTATTAGTGTGTAGATGACCAATGGTTTGCCTCCCATCAAAAAAATTCATAAAGGGTTGTGTCTCTCAATTACCCAAATATTGGTAATTAATATATTTAAAAAGGGATAAATTAACACACATCTTTAAACAAGAAACCTCATTAACACTGGCTACTTAAAACATAAAATTGTTCAATCTTTATTTAATCGGTGGTGCTTGGAAGGATACAGCGTTTATCAGTAAAGTATAAATGACCTTAATTCTTTATATTCCAAACAGAAAAAACCTAATGTGTCCGTATTGTTGAATGACGCCACACAGCAACATTTTTAGCCAATTAGCAAACAGGACAAAATATTGGAGGGACACATCCCCTACCCCTCCTATCTTTTTGGCTTTGCCCTGAGTCAATAAAACCATTATAGTGTCTTTCCAAAAAAAAACTTCTTTTTTTATAAAATATATTATAGAGATAATATTATTCTTCTGAAATGAAAAGCAGGCACTATGCCTACGGAATATACGACTCCGGATTAACATAGACGATTTACAACTATCTGCCTTTTTGAAACCTAGTTTTAATAATATTATTTTATCAAAATACTAATATTGCCTAATATCATTAGTAACTTTCATGAAATCAGCTCCAAACCTAAAGACCTAAATGTAAAGTTGACAACACGGGATCTTATACACAACCGATCATCAGCGCATATGTGAATTAGCTCATATATTATAGATGTTCACCTTTATGACGTTGACCATAAGTCAACACACTGGCTCGATGTAGGCTCAATGTAGCTAACCATACGTGCTAATCATACGTGCTTAGTAAAACTGAACATTTAAACATACAATTCTATAATATACGCCCTGACAGTCAGTATTGACCTTACGCTCCACGCGTACATCCTGACGATCAGTACTGACTATACACTTCATGTGAAACGGCACTTTTAGCTTCCAGGGTCTGCCTATGGATTAAGAAAAGAGTTCATTTTATATCATCAATAAAATTAGAACTACACGGCAGCCAAAATAACAACCATACTAGAACGCTTTCAAATATATATATAATTTTTATATTCTCATAAATGTAAATATAAAATACCGACAGCACGCGAAAACGAGCGTCATTCACTCCGTGATTGCTGGTTTAATATAGCCATTAAACGTAACAACGTTAGCTGAGTGACACCCGAGAGCTATAAACAATTACATCTCGATTTCATTTAATAACGGTGCAGCGAGAAGTAATTTTCTGTATTAATAATCTATAAAACTGCTACCCGACATGCCACAATTTGCTGGGTTATTTTCTCCTTTTCTCCTGTCACAACTAGATTAAGTATCTTCTGGGAATGCAGTTGATTTCAATGCGTTTGGGTGCGTTTATGTATTCAGAAGCTTGCAGCTTTAATAACAGTTTTTCTGTCGTATTTCAAATTGCTAATTGTTTTAATTTGCACTATTTAAATTAGAATAAAAAAATTTATAAAAAAAATTAAAGCAATTTGAAAAGAATGCACTATTATACCATCTTGAAATTTTTACTCCGTGAAGTCGACGCCAAACTAACAGAGAAAGTAAGACTTTATACACGTAGTATTATTAGATATCAAATCATCGAATTGACTGAATAGATCATTATATATTTGTGATTAAATAATTAAAAATATGTTTGGCTACACGGAGAAAAAATTTCAAGGTGAAATAAAACATTATTTTTCGCTTTTTAATACATTTTTTTGAAGTCGGCTTCATTTTTGTTATAACATTTTTTATTACATCCTCTTTGGTTTTATCTATACGAGTTTTATTGTAAAAATCTATTACATAATATTTTTTCATGGTATAATGGTGAACGCGCAGAATCGAGACGGGAGAGTAGAATTTTAAAAAAATTCTTGCAGTAGGTATATTTTGACGCAAAAAACAAAATGGCGCTATTCTGCCATTTTTAACATATTCTTACTATGGGACCCTCCGGCAATATATTAAATATTCCCTGAAAATTTCATCTAAATTGGTGAAACCATCGCAGAGTAATCGATTTATAAAAAAAACTACAAAATGGTTGCCATTCCGCGATTTTTAATATATTTAAATATGCTTGCTATGGAACGACGCTGACAAAACAGAATTAAAGAAAATAGTTTATTTTTGTTTAAAATACAGTATTAAAAATTATTAATTGTAAATATTAATTACACAACTATTGCAGTTACTTAAATTAATACCAGATATACTTGATGAAGTTGACTTAACCTGCGATGAAACTGCATTAAATATGTTCAGTGTTTGGATACTAGTTGCTTTATTTTCCTTATGTCCGAGTATTTTGAAAGCAGTGTTCTTTTTGTTTTTTTCCGAAGCTTTAATGTATCCTTCTACAACTGTATTTGACTGCCATTCCCCGTGTCCCTTTACGGTCACAATATCCACTTCGGTTATATCATAATTTCTGAGGTCTTTATAGACAATTAACCATCAGATTTTCAAAAGATTTGGGAAACTACTAAATACCAAGATGACCAAAGGTAAAAAATATTTGCCACGTGTACAAAGAGAAGTATTCAATGGAATAATACTGTTCAAAATCCTCTAAAAAATACAATATCATACATACAATGTAATTAAACAATCATTTACTTATAAAAAAAAAGAATAAATTAAAAACCGTAAAAACATTAAGCAAAAAAATATTAAACTTTTTTTCCATAATTTTGAAATTTTACAGGTAAAAAAGAACTATAATTTACTGAATCGTCAAGATTTTCTATCTAAATTCTTTGCTTAAATATTAAAAAATAATAACACCTCCGACGTGTTCCACATTTTTATTTTTTTTCTCTCGACAGTAGCAAAAATTTAACTATATTCTTCGTTCAATTTATTACAAAAATTATCATATTTAAGAAAAAAATACCGTTGTTATGACAACGTCAAGCGTCGACTAAAAACAAACATTTTTCAATTTCAAACCTGTCGTTGACGCTTGGTAGTGCTCGATCGCACGTGACTGATGATATGTGACTGGTGATTACAGTTAGCAATTTAAAACAATGTTGACATAATTTGCTTTAGTATAGTCGGTGGTAGACGATCGTAGACGTTTGTGTACGATCGACATGTGACTGCAGCCTAATACACAGTCGGTTAGAAAATATAATAATCTTATCTTTCGACAACAAAACTAGTAAGGACAATATGAGCAATCTTAAACAGATATGAGAAAAATGGACGATGTTTTCAATCATCTATCCTTTTCCAACGCAAAATATACAATTTACGGTCATATATAAGAGAAAATAGATGATCTATATCCAGTAGGTTTGAGGAACATAAATGACATATTAGAAGGCAACATATTTTACAATTTTCTGTAGCTGTACCCCATCATTTCACTGGATATGCCATAAATGTAAAAGGAGACAAAGTTTTCGGCCAGTATCGGGAATTTATAACCAGAAAATAAGAGAGTATTTATCATAATGTGGAAACCGACCGGTACACGGTCTCAAGGTTCGGAGAGCACAGGATAAAATACGCCATTAATCTATCCGAGCTCATTCAATGTTCCAATCTCGTGAAGTAAAGATTCTTCAAGGTGCCTCAATCAACCGAATTCTAAACGTTAGATATAGGGTAAAACTAATAGATAGGTTAACGTAGGCTAGGTTAGGTAAGAGATACAACAATTCTTGTAGAAGATAAAGCAGCTGCTTTGTCTGGTTCTAGATAAAACAGTCCTACAATTCAAACCGGCAAGGTTAGCACTTAAGCAAAAAATTGTGTATGGCAATAATTTCGGCATTAGAGAGAGGTAAGGTATTTTTGCTACACATATAGATCTTCCTAGTCATATGGCACCAAAATATTTAATTTTCAAAAAAGGCGTTTGTCATTAACACGACAGTATAAGAAAACGCCTGGGTTCGAATGCCTTATTCAGTCGAATTCAGAACGTGAAATATAGAAGAAGACTATGAGATAGGTTAACGTAGGTTAGATACTAAATTTAATAACATGCCACAATTTGCTCGGTTATTTTCTGCTGTCAAAATTAAGATTAAATACCTTTTGCAAATGCAATTGATTTCAATGTGTTTCCGGAGTTTGCAGCTTTGTGGTATTTTAAACTGCTATTTAGTTCAAATCACATTGTTTAAATTACAGAAATTGATTGGATTACATGGTCTATAATGCTAGAGCAAAATGTGTAGCGTATCTACATTGATACATTCAAGAAGCTAGTAGAGCACTTGCGATTTGTTATCAAAGCGCTTTACAATCAGAAACAGAGATACTGATTCAAACTCTAAAAAGAAATTAAAAATATTACCATCGATGATAGTTTTTTTTCGTTCTAACATGAAATCACAGATAAAAATATTTACATGAATTCACAGACAATATTGCAAAGAATACTTTGCTAATTGTATAATGGTTTCGATTGCCAAAGGATATTTTTAATATATGCTTGTTCCTTGTTCTTGTAATGATGTCTATATAAGAGACAATGGGTGATCCATACTCGCTTGGCCTAAGAAACATGTTTAGAGTTAAAGTAGAAATAATTAGAAATGTAATGAAACTGACATTTTCAAATACCACCTACATTCATAGAAATCATTTTTTTTTTAAATAAAGGCGACAGAATGACAAGAAAATAAAAATTTGCATTTATAGCGTCTGCACATTCTAAAAATCAAAGAAAAATTCAGCTTCTAGCGTATCGTAATCATTTTCGAATTTAATTTTGTTCGCTAAAACTTTACAATTAACCAAACAGTTTTAATTATTTTCTATTACCTGCTGCATACAGCAGGCGCGTATAGATAGACTTTGTAGAAAATAACATCAAACGATATATGATAATACCATTCGAGAGCACAGAGTATTCCCCGTAGTGAGTTTTAGTTCCAATAATCCTATCAATTCGTTTTCATTACGTTCTGATAGCAGGCATAAATTACCTAGAAATTATCTAGGCTTTGCTCATAAAAAGTTTAACTATTTGTAATTCGTTTTATCTGTATTGAATTTCGCAGAACACAAACTATAGTAAACAGAGAAAATATTTGTTATATTTTTAAAAAATATTTGATATTATATACAGTTTCGGCAATCAATCTCCGGACACTAATTTTACATTTTATCACATTAATGTGAAATTTGATACTTACGTCAGGCATTATTACCTTAATTATCAAAGTTAATGGTGGATAATGAGGTCTCATCTAACAGACTTTTAATTATTAGTTTCATTCATAAACTCAAAACAAACGGTGTTAATTTTTGCTACAACTTGTAAAAATCTCACTGAATTCGGATTGACGTCTAAAAAAATTTGCAAAAGTTTCAAATCCGCACATAAACAATTCCAAAATTTATTAACAAATATAGAATAAATAAAAAAAATGTAGTCGCAAATAACTACTAACATTCAAAGAATTAAAAAAAATTCTTAAAGGGAAAGAAATTTAATGTTGAAAATAGAGTCGTAACAATGCCCCAAAACTGGCGTAACAAGTAATTTTTTCTCCTATTAAGTATTATTTAAAAAAAATTAAAAATTGTGGATATAATTAGTCACTCGAAGGATCGATACCTCGCTGAAGAAAGCATTTCCAGTGATTTTACATAAAATAAGTCTATTGTTAATTAACAAATCTTTTTAGAGGTTTCGTTTATATTTCGAGTTTGATTATTGTCTGTACTCTCATCGCGTTGCTCGTCTAATTTTGTTCACTTGGTAGTGGGCGTGGCTTCGCCTGATTGGTTGTCGGGCTTTTTTGTGTTTTTAGCGCTGGTATCGAAGTTTTAGAGAGTTTTATGCCTTCTTCTTTCCTTCGGTGTCCATCCTGAGTTAGGGTGTGTTCCGCAAGCGCTGATTTCTCTGTTTGTTCGAATCTGCAGCCTTTTTTATGCTCGGAAATTCGTTTGTTGATGCTTCTCTTTGTTGTTCCCACATATACGTCACGACAACTGCATGGAATTCTATATATTTCAGCTGTTATAAGGGGTTCCCTCCCATCTTTTGCAGATCTTAAAGACTGCTGAATTGTTCTTGTTGGCTTGTCGGTCACTTGACCATTGTGCTTTTTAAGTATTTTTCCAATTCTCTCAGTGACTTCTTTAATATAATAAAAGCCACTAAAATTATTTCACTTTTTGGAGACTTTATCACAACTATACTACACGAGATTAGGACATTGCGATGTTTTTAATTGTTACAACCTATTAGTTAATTATACGATAAGAACATACATAATTTATCTTTCTGACAGAATGGTAAACGCATATATGGCAAAATGAAGTACTTAACATTTTTTTTTAAATATGCTTGCTATGGAACCACTCCGGTAACATCCTGAATATGCCCTGAAAATTTCATCCAAATTGGTTAAAACGGTCACATGAGTAATTAAGACCCTCCTCAGAAAGTATGTTAAGAATGAGTCTGAATATAGAATTTTGTTCTGTTTATTGTCTAATAATTAAGTTATAAAATTTAAAAAACATTCCAACGTTGACATGCTATTATAAGTTTAACAACGATTTGAACGATACATAATAGTATTGATACACAACTAACCATTTTAAATTTATTGATCATCATTCAGTATGTTGCTTTTTTTCATAGCAGTGCTTTCAAATTAAAGAAATAAATAATTACTCACTAAAAGTTAATACAGATAATACATATTATCTTAATAAAAAGCTTAATCTTAATTAAAAGTTTATTTACTAGGTTCAAGAAACCAGTGGGCTAACCATCACTGGCCGACAAGATTTTTCTAACACAGGCCAGCTCATTATTTTTACAATGGAAATACCCTCCCAATAATAAAAAAAATATTCGGAAAGCCCTAATACGTACCATTTTTTAATAGCCTAATTAGAATCTTTTATATTGGCAGGTAAATAATTTTATTGTTGGGCGGCTAAAATGGGTCCATTTTACAACGGAAAAATTACCTAGACTGGGTTGTTTACAACATTAGACATAAAATAAACGTTAAACATCATTCTTCTGTTGAGTTTCGAATTGAGTGGTTCTCTGTGTATCGATAAGCAAGTGTATGTGAAGACGAGAATGTCGAGTCAAATGCGCCGAAGTTGCAAAATTTCTCCTGACAAATTATGTTATATTTGGGGAGAATTTCTGGTGAAATCACAAGCTAGGCCATTTTCCGAAAATATAAAAAAGCCTACTATTTTGGTGTGTTAACTAGGGATCAAGATAAGCGGTGGGCTCCCCACGTGTGCTGCGTTAGTTGTAGAGTATCATTGGTGTAGTGGACGAAGAGAAAGAGAAAAAGTATGCCTTTTGCAGTTCCAATGGTATGGCGAGAACCCACCAATCATTCTGACGATTGTTCTTTTTGCCTGACAAAGACTGAAGATTATTCCAAAAAGGAAAAGCACAATATAGAATATCCAAATTTGCAATTTGCCATACGACTTGTTCCTCATAATGCAAATTTGCCAGTGCCGATTGCGTCTTTAAATTGGCAAGCTATTGATTTGGGAGATAATGGAGACAACGCATCATCAGGCAGCCCAGAAGAAAAGTGCACCGATCCTACTTTTACCACAGGTTCCAGTTCCGGCGATCCACATTTGATTGTTCAAAGTGAATTAAATGATTTAGTACGTGATTTGGAGTTATCCAAGCAACAGTCAGAACGTCTGGGTTCCCGTCTTAAGGAATGGAACCTATTGGCCGAAAAAAGAAAAATTATGAATTTCAGAAAAAGAAATGCTATGTTTTCTAAATTCTACAGTATGGAAAATTCGTTGTGCGCTGATATAGACAGTTTAATGCAGGAACTCAATATTGAACATTCTCCCCGTGAGTGGCGCTTATTCGTAGACTCATCTAAATATAGCTTAAAAGCTGTGTTATTGCATAATGGCAATTTAAAACCCTCTATACCAGTTGCCCATTCAGTTGCAATGAAAGAAAATTATGAAAATATGCGCACAATTTTGGATAAAATAAACTACAATAAGTATAAATGGCAGATATGTGGGGACTGAAAAGTTATATCGATTTTAGTGGGACTTCAGGGGGGATTTACAAAATATTGCTGTTTTTTTTGTTTATGGGAATTTGGCCAGAAAGAAGCAAATTTCAACCGGGATCTAAAAAAGTTAAATTTATACCTCTTGTTGATCCCAAAAATGTCCTTTTACCTCTTCTTCACATTAAACTTGGGCTGATGAAAAACTTTGTGAAGGCTTTGAATAAAGTTGGGACGGATTTAAATACCTAAGACAAGTCTTTCCCCATTTAAGTGATGCCAAATTAAAAGAAGGCAATTTTATTGCGCCACAATCCAGAAAATTGCTGGACTCAGAGCATGGAATTCATTTGTTAATGTAGTAAGAGGATTTTTAGGCAACAATATGGATGAAAATTATGAACAATGAATTCTTAGATGCCTATAAAGCGCTTGGTGCCGGAATATCATTAAACATTTATTTCTCCATTCCCATGTGTCATTTATTCGTAAAAATTTGGGAGCTGTTAGCGACAAGCAGGGTGAAAGGTTTCACTAAGATATCAGAACAATGGAAATTCGGTACCAAGGATGATGGGATCCAGCCGTGTTGGGTGACTACTGTTGGTTTTTGAATATAATATTTTTCTCGTTTGCTTTTCTTTCAGATGTATACTATGTTTAATAGCCGAAAACTGTAAACTTAGTCAATAAACAGGGTTAAGAATTTTCTGAAATCATTTTTTCTATAGATATTAAGTATCATAACATTCGATAGTGTTCTACAACTCTAACAAGAAAACCCTACGTGCTACAACTTTCTATTTCTCATTTTGGTATTTGGATAGGTCCATTCCATTAGATTATGCTATTCTGATTTGTGTTACAACAAAAATTTTTTTTGTCGGCCAGTGCACTATCGGTGCAGGGGCCCAAAATTCCTAGCTACGCCCCTGCAAAAAACGAAGAAACAATTTGAATTTTTAAATAGTTTGATTATATATTTTAATTCAGATATTTTGACCTAGTATTGAATTCGTTGCTCTTGATAAGATATATCAGTATTGTAAAAGCAATCGCTTTTGTATTTAATTTTAGTAGAACTCTGAATAATTTTTCTTTTCAATTAAAATAGGTGCAATTATTTTCTTATTTACCTGAAACTAAGGGTGTACTGTTTGAGGATTCGTATCCATCATCCAGAACAGATGTGGGTGTAGAATGAATAGTGGGTATCTTTTTGAGATCTTCCTCACTTTTATCGGCGGGGATTGTCTCATTGCTGCCAAAATCTTCTGATGAGACTCCATTTTGGCCTGTGAATAAAAAAAAAGTGTATATTGGCGGTAACTTGAAGTTATCTCGCTAAATGACACACTGGTAAGAGAGGATTTAGAATTATTCAGATACAACTTGCCAAACTATGGAAAACGAAAGTCTGCATTCCTTGGGAGGAGATCAGTATACGCAAAAAACACTGTATCAAATTACAAGATTAAGGCTTACAAAGATCGGTCTTTGGTAGATCCCAATCCCTCAATTTAGATCTTGCCCAGCTACGATTGTTTCCGCAGCATTTGCTTAATGTTTTTGATGAAGACTAAATTTTATGGCATGTAGCATAGATTAAAATTATATTTTGTTTAGAAAAAAACTTATTTTTTAACTCCATAAAATTTGTATGTTTTCTTGGCGGGATATTTTAAAACGGATAACACAATCATTAGTTGTGATAGTGTGGCAATATTATACCATGCAGACTTAGATTATGTTTAGTGATATTGACCAACGAGCGTCTGTTATATTGCAGATGAGTAAAAACCTTACACGAAAATTTTCCGAGAAAAACATTGAGAAAAAAATAATTTTCTTATTTCGTGGTTATTATATAAATATAAAGAGACTATTGTTACTAGAAATTATTCTACTTGGCCCTCCTATTACAGCCGTTCTATCAAATAACAGATGTGTTTATTTTATTCGTGAAAAAAAAAACATTATTTAACAAATTATGGTGACTACAGTCTACAAAAAATATAAAAGTTACTTGAGTCTCCTAAGTAAAAATATTGGTTTTTCACAAGCTTAAAAGGTTCGGGTTTTTTAGAAAAGAAACGGACAGCAGAACTGTATAAATAACTCAATAACCGGTATGCCATTGCTTTTGGTTTCGATAAAAATGAAAACATCGCAATAATGAAAAGGAAAAGAGTAATATAACGAATGGATTAAAATGTGTTTTTTTATGATACACACGGGTAATATAGAATATCGCTATATAAAATTCAATATTCTTAAATAATATTATTAATTTTGAATAAATTTATGATCACAAAAAGTGGATATTTAATAGAGGGGTTTTGCTACTATAGAAACGTAATATTGTGATTGTTTCAAAACTTTAGGGTTTAATTTAGATTGTTCATGTTAAAAGTGCCAGAGGTGCAGTTTGTGCGTTGGTAAGTATCGTCAATGATGTATTTTATGTGGGTTTTTACGTATCCAAGAGTGGCGTCATTGTAAGCGTGGGTGTTAAATAAACAGTTTTTGGGGTAAAACACTTTATAGTAATGTAGAGCTTTGCTGTACTGAAAATTAGTAAGAAGAGTTTTAATAGCAAAGGGATTTTGTTTTAGAGAAAAATCGGATGCAGGGTATTTTAAATAAGTGGAACACAATATTGTAAGTGACTTTTTTGCATGGGTCGTTATAAATAAAGGCACATTTTTGTTTCTCCAAAACAGAAAAATGTGACTTTAATTTACGGCGATAAAAAATTAATTTTTTTATTATACCTAGGTATAGTCGAATGCGGTCTTATCGTGCGGGTCTAAAGGTCCCCAACATTATGAATCAAATAAGAAAACACAGTGAATACCAAAATGTTGTGTGATTCTTTTATCGAGCTATTAAATCTCGATGGGCTATTTACAAATATACAGGGTAAAAGAAAATAGTTTTTTTATTATATTACGCAATATTATTAAGATAGCCACTTAATATTATTTTATATATTAAATGCCTAGGGACTAAATAAGAAAATTTGCTAAATATGTATTTGATTAAAATTTTTGGTTGGCAAAAACTAAAATACACAAAATGGCAAGCGCCTTAATAAAGTCAATGCTTTTTTAAAAATGTAAATTATCAATTTACCAAATCGTAAAAAACACGTTAGAATATAACATAACATTGCCGCAAAACAGTTAATGAATCCTAATAACCTTATAAAAGTAAACAAACACACATGTAGGAGGTGAATAATTTCGATGACATTGAAATCAAAATTGCAACTATGCGACCTTAAAGTCTATGTTATTATAGTTATACAAATAATTGTGATGTTAAACAGAAGGTATATTGAACTAGTGTAGAATGTAGTATACAAAAAAGAATTAAATTGTTTTTAATCCAATACCTAACAAAAATAATTAAGTTTTAAGTGAATGTTCGACAGTTTTTTTCTCTATATAATGATTTTCAAAATTCTATGCTACGAGTTAGGACATGACTCACAAAAGATTTAAGTAAACAAGCGAGTTTAGTGACAATTTAAAGAGACTTACTCACTGGAAAAATCATTAACGCTGTAAAATGGTCTCTCAATGAGGTATGCTTTGGTGTTTTTTCGAAATTGTGCAAGCATAGGGATAGATTTTAAATGTACTGGCAGATTGTTGTAAAGTTTTATGGCGTTGTAAATAATTGATTTTTTTATTAATTCTGAGAAAGGAATGGGAAGATAAATATCATGCCTAGAGTTTCTGGTAGGGTATACATGTTGTGGCCTTTCTGGAAGGGTGTTTATATGTTTTCTCAGTAAATATACCGTTTCCAAAATATATAATGCAGGAAGTGTTAATATTTCATGTTTTTTGAAATAGTATTGGCAGTGAGCTCTATTATTTAGACCAAACAAATAACGAATGGCTCTCTTTTGAAGCATAAAAATACTACGAAATTGTTCGGTGGCACAGCAGCCCCAAAAGGGAAGGCCATAGCGGAGGTTCAAATAAAGAGAAATAAGTAAGTCTGGCAGAAGGAACGTCTAGTTCTTTTGAAACTGATCGAATGGCGAAGCAGGCGGTAGAAAGTTTTTTAGTTAAGGTGTCAATATGATTAGACCATTTTAGGTTGTTATTTATATTTAAACCCAGGAATTTAACCGACTCTACGTATTCAATATTGCTGTTATGTACCTGAAGTGGTTGTAAAGTTCCCTTATAAGATAACGCCACCGTTTTATCGACATTAAAACAAAGCATATTGGAATCGGACCAAGCCTTAATTATAAAGTCTTTGGAGATACTAGAGTGTAAACACGTTGTATCAAAATCACTCCATGTTATGCTTGTGTCATCAGCAAAAAGGGAAATTCTTCCATTAATTTTAAGGTTCGTGATATCATTAATGTATAACAAAAAAAGAATAGGTCCCAAGACTGAACCTTGAGGGACTCCACTTGTAATCAACCAATCAGAATTTCATGACTAACACAATCAAAGGCTTTCGCATAGTCACAAAAAACTGAGGCAGTTGGGTGGTTGTTATTGAGAGATAAGTAGACGCCTCTAAGCAACGTGAACATGGCGTCACTGGTGCACTTGTTGGGTAGAAATCCGAACTGCTCCGGGGATATTATCTGATGTTTCAGGAGAAATGGCATAAGACGATTCTTCAGTAGCCTTTCGATGATTTTTGATAGCACTGGTAGTAGTGCAATTGGGCGATAATTGCAAGAGTTAGTTTTTTCGCCGCCTTTATGAAGTGGAATAATTATAGCTGTTTTAAGGCAATCAGGGAATACACCTTTTATAAAGGACTCATTTATTAATGTTGTAAGGGCCTCTATGACTGGGAGTGGCAAGTTCAAGAATATTCTAATTGATAGGCCATCAGTGCTGCACGAAGATTTACTTTTGATATTATTTATTACCTTCAATAGTTCAGGGTTGCTAACGGGACTTAAGAAAAAGCTATCAGCTAAATTTTTTGAAGGAGGGAGAAACGAAAGAGGGTCCAAATTTGGCGAGATACTAGAGGTAACATTTTTGTTTACACTAATAAAATAATCATTTAGATCATTAGCCCCTGGCAAGATCTGAGTCACAGGGTTTGATTTGTTTCTGAGTTTATTGATGATGGGCCAGGTTTCTTTTGAAACGTTATTAGAGTTTGTTAGACGTTTTCGGTAGTATAATTTTTTTGCTGGCTTAATAAGAGTAGTGTAGATCCTCCTATAATTAGAGATATAGTCGAGAATAAGAAAGGAGTCGGTGAATTTTTTTATATATGAAAGCGAGCGCATATTTTTAGCAGAAATTCGTATTCCTTTCGTGGTCCACGGTTTATGCCGCTTAGGTTTGATATTCTTAAGCGGGAAGGCCTTGTTAAAAGCACTTAAAGTTTTATTTAAAAAAGTTCTGAAGTTTGTGTTGACATTATCAGATTCAAAATTCCAATCGGTGTTAAAGCAAATATTATGAAATACTGAGAAATTGGCGGCCGAGAAAATTCTGCCCCGATGGCGAGATCTTGGTAAGGGCCTAATAGGTAAACTAAACCTGGAAATTACCGCCTCGTGATCGGAAAGACCTGAGTTATAGACCTGTGATTGCACCTCTGATGGAGAAAAATCAGACGCCATGTAATCGATGATAGAAGAAGAGTTTTTTGAAATTCTAGTTGGCGAGGATACATGCATTGAAAGATCGAAAGAGTCGAATATAGAAATTAGATATTTTTGGATGGCACAAACAGTAGCATAGTCAATATTAAAGTCCCCGCATAGAATTTTTTTACCTTTAATCGGTAGACTGTCTAGCAAACTTAAAAGTGAAAATCTAAAACAGTCTAAAGTGTTTTATTTACATTGTTGATAATGGAATTTTAGTCAATCTAGTTAAAAAACCGAAATCTGAGTGCAGAAATTAAAATTTATTCCAATAACAAGATACAAATTTGAGATTTGGCTCACTTCAGTAGCTGGTCAAGTCAATTTCTTTTTTGTGCATAAGTCGTGTTTGAAAATTTGGTGGCAGCTGGACGCCAATTTGAGGAAGAAATAAAATAGAGATTGGAATATAATAGTACATATGTAAAGGGCCTTTCCAACATAAATAAAAGGTCTTTCCAACATAAATTTATCCCCAAAATATAGGAACATCATAATGACTTATTTTAAAATGACCAAGGTTCGTAAAGTGAACTTAAATATCTGGAGGGTAAAAATGTTGTGAAAACTTATAAAATTACTGTACTTATTTATTTAAAGTTTCTCCTCATTTTATCATACCTTACTTAGGTTCTGTCACATTCACGGATAGCCGACATTTTGAAAGAGGCAATTTTGATGTTTTCGTGATTTGTATATGAACTAAAAGTGAACAAGCGATTCTAATGATCTGTCACCTGACCCTTCCTTTCATTTTATTTTTGTCTTTATAATAGGTACGAAATATGTGTAAAACAAGAGTATTTGTACTGTTATAAACGCGTTCCAAATTTTAAAATTTTTGTCTGAACGGATTCAAAAATTAAAAGGACGTGAAATCATTAACAGCCCTGTATTTTTGTGTTCCAAAGTATATTATCATAAATTCATATTGCAGCAACTTGACTTATTATAGAAAAAAGATAATATCAAATTGCACTGTCACGTGCGTCATGTTTAAAAGTAATTGATCATGTAAAAGTGTGTTAAAAAATCGTTACAAAATTTGACATGGGCAAATAACACATAGAAAAGAGGAGAAATGTTTTAAAACGTCAAAATTTGTGAATTTCACCCACCTTGTCGTTTTAGTGACATCAATTCGTCCATCGCTTAAAACAGTCGCATTGCAGATTCAGGGTTTTAATGTATACGTGTGCCTTTACATACCGTTACAAGATTTAGCCCAAAGAAAACAAATATTAAATAAAGTTATAAAAAAACTTACTTTTAAAAAACATTTCCGAAAAGCTCTTGGATTTCGGCTTCTTATGCGTCTGGCCGCTGCAGCTTCTCAAAATATCGGCCGATCCTTTTCGCTTCTTGTCATCTTCCTGCTTTAAGTTGTTTTGAATTGTCGTTATTTTCGAGGACGTTTTTTGCTCCACAACCGGCTTATCCCTCTTGAAGGGTTTTAGGGGGATGTTGTCGTACACATGCGACATAGTAATTAATAATAGATAACTACATTACTGATTAAAAATTGAATCCCGAAAATGAAATTAAAAGTGATGTCGTTGACGTGAAAGCTTCTCTCCCTTCCTAATTTTGGATATTTGTGGAAAACTTCATTAGGCAAATTACTAAATTAGGGGATTGTTTTGGCTAATAACTGATAGTGTATCTTGTCTACATGTTAACATAATTGATCGCAATTTTAGATTAGAGAATTTTTTCTACAGGGTAATTCGTTTATCTTGAGACACATTATTAATTTTTATTAAATTGTATTAACTTTCTTGTTTTAAATCAGTTAATCAATATATTTATACAAATGTTAGTTACGCTCTGATACAAAATAAGACTATAATGAGTCTATAATAGTACCACCTGAGTTTGTGCTCTTCGTTTCAGGAACAAACCGAAAAGAGAAATGGCAAATATGAATACAACAATAACCAATAACTAAAATCGGTAATAGAGATATGCAAAAGTTGAAAATGGTTTTTTATGAACTTTATTTTTAGTCTGAATAATTATATTCTTTTCGGTATCACAGAGGAGCCAACACAAAATCGACCAAGCAGCAAATTCAAAGTTCTTTCTTGCCAAAGGAATAGCCTTTTGGTCGCTTGCTTTAAACATTGATCAATACTTCTGTCTACACCTAACGTTTGTTAATGAAATCGTCTCCACGTCTAACACAAAAGCTGAGCTTTTTATAAAACAGTTCACCGCAAAGTTTAGTCTAAACTCTCCCTTTCTATTAGTACCAGTTTGCCATACAATATGCTTGAAATTACCAAAGGCTGGAAGTCCGCTTGTATACAACCTGTTTCCAAGAAGGAATCCTAAATTCTATATCTCTGTTACCAATTATAAATAAGGCAATGGAGAAGTACATCAATACTGATCTCTTGGATTAACTTGAAAGGAATGAACTTATACATGACAGGCAATATGGCTTACCCTACCAAAGTTACACAGCAGATCTTGCCTTCGTAACTCACAACGAGAACCAATGCATGGAATTCCATGGAGAAGCCCAAATTATTTTCCTCGACATATCCAAAGAACTTGATCAAGTCTTGCATGACTCACTTCTTAACAAACTTCCGGCCTGTGGGCTTTCTGAAAAACTTTGTACTTTGATTGCAAGTTTTCTTCTATCTGCTTATACCAGCAATCCGATTCATAGCTATGCTTCTATATTCAATTGCCTAAAGCTGCTTCTACAACTGAAACTGATGATAAGTATAGAGTAATGACTATCCCTAACCAAGAACCTCATTAAAATCGTAGAATGAGGAGCAAAGAACCTGGTCTAGTTTAACGCCACTAAAACGCAATTATATAACACAATATATACTAACAAATTGTCTCCCAATATTCACACTACTCAAGTGAATAGTCAAATGCTTAAAGCTAAATATTCCTTTAAACTAGTTAGCAACACTTCAAAAAGGTCTTGGCTTCTTTCTGCCAACTTGCATATCATTTACACTTCCCAAATCAGACCCAGCTATGCGTATGGCTCGCATACATGGGAAGTAGCCTCTCCTTAGACCCTTAACATCATTAACTCTGTCCAAAGAAAAGCCATTCTCATGACTGAAGATTCAAACATCACAAATATGAATCACTATAGCATCGTCAAATTATGGGCAATCTGCGAGCAACCACATGCAACCGTTTGCCGACGACCGACATGCAACTCCTTTATTCCCAAAATGTCGCGATTATCAAATATGTTACCGGCAAAGCCCTTTTCCTCCTCTTCTTCACTTAAAGCCAGCACGGTACTTCCTGATTTTCTTACAAATAAAAAAAATCAACAATTATTAGAATTTGCCAAAGGCGTCTCGAACTGTACTACTTTATATATTTTATAACAGACGTTGCTTTTATGAGCAAACATACCAATATCTTGCTTCTCCCGTCTTCCCTCGAGATGTTGACGGTTACTTTTTAAATGCTTCTAAAATAGGGTTTACAGTAACTATTTAAAGAGTTATAAAAGCAAAATCAATTTAAAATGTTATCTCCTCCTTTTCACCCCCTTAAAGATAAACTTCCTACAAAGCCAGAAATAGATTGTTAGATAATTATCTTTGTCTAAATAATGGCCTCAAAATTTCCTCTAGTAAAATTTAACACAATCCAAAAATTAGTTTTAAGTTAAACATTTTTGAAAACCTTTGAAGAGAAATACATTTAATAATCTCATTTAGTTGAAGAGATATTATAAAAAAATACAATCACTTTTAAATACATTAGAAGTGTAATTTCAAAAAGTCCAGAAGATACTTTTACACAATTATTTTTAAAAGTTAGAACAAACAGAATGGGCATACATTTTTAATTAGCTGAAAATATATTGAAAAAATGCAAAAACTGATTATAACCCATTTCACATTCTTATCGATTGAATGTTCACAAATCGCAAAACTGATATTTAGATTATTATTTTTAAAATTTATTAATGAAAGAATCGTCTTGAAATCTCATTTACTTAAAGAGATATTGTAAAAACCAAGAAAATGTCACCCATGGCGAGAAATTCAGCAGACTTATAAGAAATTAATTATACTTTTTCCTTATAAAAATGTCCCCTTTTCAATATTCTTTAAAGATTGGCTTGCCTTACTTATATTCCAACAGTTTAGTCTCTAACATGATCGAATTAAAAAAAAACATAATTTTGTCAAACAAGAGGTACAGTGTATCCAGAATGAGTCCCTTTATACCTCTATCAATACGAAAGTAACTTACTTTCACATATTTTTTTATGTGTGTATGGTGTTTAGTTTCTTTGCACCAAGTATCACCTTTCTTATTTTAAACAGGACAGTCTTTATCTGGATACGTTTTAAAGTTTTTCGTTAAATTTTATCTCTGTTTTTTTAAGAAAGCTATATACCTATATTTTATATTTCAAAAATCAAATAACACGACTAAAAACCAGAGACTAATTTTCTTGTTGCAGAAATTATGATCAATATTTCAGTTTTGATTTACAAGCGTATTTTGAACACAGGTATATCTGAAATCTCTTATGAAACGCCCTGTATATTAATATAATTTTGGATTTTCTATAAAACTTTAATCTTATTTTATATAAAACTCAGTGTGTATATATTTCCAGATAATGAAAAAATTGTGAAAAATGTATCTTTTTTATAATACCATATCCAAATGCATAAACAAAAATGTAAATACGAAATACTATTTCTATTCTTATATAATTTTGTATTTAGATTTAAAATATCTAAGTTTAATTCATATATTTAACCAAAGTTTTACAGATAATTGAAAAAAAATAAAAAACCAAAATTAAACAAAAATTAAAGCAGAAATAAGTATTTTTCATTAACAAACTTGATTTCCATTCTTTCCTTAATTCATCCACAATAATGCCCCGAATTTGATAAACGAGATCTTTGTATGTAACGTAGAGAGAGTCAAGTGGAATCAAATCCGGGCTTCTCGGTAGCCATGGGATATTTCTGTTTGGTTCTATCCACTCCACAGAATGACTGCTCAGAAAATCTCTCACTTAGGCACTGTTATGGCACGAAGCACTATCCATCTGATAGCTAATACCATTGTCATCTTCTTTGATATCAAATAAAGGTATTCTATAGGTTCTAAATAAATTCAAATATGCTTCATCATTTAAATGTCGGTTGGAAAATTTGGTCCCTATTATATACCCCCAAAAAATAGCGCACCAAACATGAAAACTTTGTCGACCTTGTTGTTGGATTGATTGAGATATATCTTTTCTGGTTTTTGCGGGATAAAAAAATTATTATTTTTCTCTTAGACCTGCCGCGGAAAATATGGCTTCAACTGTCCAACAGAATCGTGAAAAAAATGCTGATTTTAAAATGAGCATCCATCATCAAAACAAAATTCTAATCGCCTTTCTAACTTCTAACTAACTATGTATGCTTTGTTCTCGTTCATTTCCATGCAAACTTGCATTGAGGATATCGAAGCATCCAAATACCTGCTGGCCATTCTTAAAGAATATTCTGACATTTCTTCAGAATACAGAGGAACATTTTCCTGTGTTTCTTCAGCTAATACATTCCGAGGCTTGTTTCCCTTTTTATGTTTTATAAGACCATAAGTTCGTAAATGCTGTTGATAAACTCTTATTGTAAGAACAATACTTTTGTTATTTCTAACATAATGCTAGAATAAATCTATTTTTTCTTGTTCAGAATACGTTTTTCCTAAAATTACATTAAACTGCTGAACAACTTTTTTTAAACTTTCGGTTTGACACTTTGTTAATACGTTTCTTTTTGTTTCTTTCCATGGCACACCATGATTTATGAGTACAATTTAACTGATATTATTAACAGTGTTAAAGCATATTTTTGAAAAATTTATAGATGAACGTGATATACAATATAGGATTTTCAGTAAAACCATTTGGGCGAACTTGCCTTGTCTTTATTTTTGTTTGATTTTTTAACTTTGGAATGATAATTCTAACATTTTACACTCGGAAACTGTCGGAGATAGTTAACATCCTAAACCGTGTTAATTAAACATTGGACAAAACACGTTATTGCAACTTATAAACGTTTAAAATCACTTACGCTTGAATAGCAAAAATTTAAAATTATCGTTAGCTCTAACTAGGTTGACAAATCAACAATTTTCCTTAATATCTGGAACAATTAAAACTAAGTATATTGAGTGTTATATATTATAACTCTAAAATTGTATAGAGGACTAAAAAATGTTATAATAATCAACCATACGCTTGTTTCTTTCGAAGCACCCTGTATATTAAAGCTGAAATATTGATATGACTTAGTATTTTCTGAGTCCCAATGCTCGTAACAAGAAAATTAGTCTCAGGTTTTTAGTCGTTTTATTTGTTTTTTTTTTTGAGATGGCAATATCTCCATAACGGTACAAGATAGGCATATAGTACTCTTAACAAAGTCAAGATAAAATATATAGAGGAAGTTAAAACATATTCAGATACAAGGGTATCCTGTTTATAATAAGAAAATTGATACTTCGCGCAGAGAAATTAAGCATCCTGTATATATGCAAGTAATAAAAATAAAAAATATAAGTCGAAGGCAAGTAACTTTTGTATTAAAATTTTACTAAATCTTTTACAATTTCTGAGATAAAGGAATAAAAGTTCTTATCTTATAATATACCTAGTATTCCATAAGATATTTTCGATATTCCGGTGTTCAACCATACGCTTCTTTCGCTTATCTCTCAAAATACTCTGTATCACAAAACTGAAATATTGTATTTTCTGAGTCCTAATGCCTGTAAAAGAAATTAGCCTGGATTTTTAGTCATTTTATTTGTTTTTTGACATTTTTAATGTCATCGTGTTTTCGATTTTTTTTTGAGTCAACATAGTCAAGCTAAAACTTAACGCGGAAGTTAAAAACGTATCCAGATATGTGATAGTCTATTTAAAATAAGAAAATTGATTCTTGACAAATAAACTTAAGACTCTGTATATATGCCAGTTATAAAAATAAAATTACTGAAATCAAGTAACTTTTGTATTGACATTTTTTTATCATTTATAATTTCTGAGATAAGGAGATAAATGATCATATTCTGGACACCCTGTATAACAAATATGATTGAAAATAATTTAGGTATAGGATATTTTTAAGAAATACTTATAAGAAGTAAAAAAAATCTAATCACTTTTCTTCTTGTGGAGGACTCTTAGATCTAGAGACATAAATTTTGAAAAATTGCAAGTTTTTAAAAAAAAAAATATTTTTTAAAATAGATACTATATTAGTTGTTTCATTTTCGAAAAATATTTGCGAATTCTCGACCTTAAAAAAAGTTTTAATTACACCCCTGTATATACCAAAAATAAAAACAAGATAACCGGAAAGTTTTAAAAGTTCCTTGCAATTATGAACCAATTTATTTAAGGCCGTTAACATAAAAAAACAAAGAACAATAAAAACCATCTAATCTTAATATTGAAATTAACATGCTCACTAACTTTATTTTAAAAGTGCGTTTAGAACTTATATACCTTCCCAAAATATTTTCTTTAAAAAAAGTTAGTTAAATATCTCAGGTAAAATTAAAATTTACTATCAGTTACCAGCCATTAGCAATCCTAACGGAAAATAATCGGCCTTTAAACTTTCCTCAACTTTTCAGAGACACTCGAAAATTCCACTTGAAATTCTCGCGAAACTTACGGTGTAACTTTTACGTTGTAGAGAGTTGTGTGTGCGTCCTTGAAAATTTTCAGTTGTAAATAAAGAGGAAAATACGGTAAAATTATTAAATTTATTTGGCACACGTTTCGCAAGAGTTGTCGTAGTCGCGATCGGACTAAATGTTTGACCGAGATGCGTCGCGACGCTGTATGAAACGCTGAAAGGATGGCAAGGGATGATGAGGACCAAGATCGCTAAAGAGATCGCGCGCTTCTGGATGACAGTCGGATTACCGGATAATCGAAAAAATGCAATAGATGTGTGTATAGAAGCAAAACGGATCCGAAAATTAAAATATATTAAATTCAGAGAGAGGCTGTATATCCAGGTTTTGATATTTTAATTTTTACTCGGAACTATCAGTAAGTAGGGGAGACCGGGGCATGCTGTCTCATTTCTTAAATGAATATTTTTTTCTCTAACATTTGAAAAAATAAGAAGTACAATATATTAACAGCTTTTTATTAACATCGAAACTGTTGCCAATATTACACATTGATTAACTTATACGGTTAAAATCAACAAAACCACTCAAAATACAAGAGTTCTAACCACACTACACCACAACTTGTTACGTTCTGGACGCGCGTTTCGCTAACCAAGTTAGCATCATCAGCAGATTATATAAACTAAAGTAATTTATCCTAACCGAGACTATTTATAGGTAAATGTGGTCACACTTGGTTGCGCCCGACTGCACCGTTGTCAAGTAAACAATAGAGAGGAGTATAGGGAATAGGCCCTCTGTCTTTATTTAGTGCTTTCCTACGATATTTAACTATTTCTATATTCTCAAATGCATCCAATAATCCATTATTAGATACATTTTTAATCAACAAGATTATTTATTCCTATTTGGTGATTGTTTTCTAAAGCATGTTGGGCAACGCTTGACTTTTCTGTTCTTCCGTATCTTAAATGTGCCAAGTGTTCTTTAAAACGAATGTTTATGGAGCGTTTAGTTTGCCTAACATATTTTAGATCGCAGTTATTACAGCCATAGATGCCACTCCTCTCCTGCAAGTCGACTTTGTCTTTAGGGTTTCCAAGGGGATTTTTCAAACTATTCTCCGTTTTGTAGGCTACTCTAAAACCTACGTTTTTAAATACTGTTTTCTAGACCTCTCGTTCATCTGGGATCATATGGGATTACTATGAACTTATTGGGAGCCTCTGGTGCTTGAAGAGTAGTGGCATCTTTTAACATTTTCTTATGCTTATGTCTATTTGAAAATTGACTAATCCGTGAGTTAAGAAATGAAATGTTGCCATTTTGTGTTGACGGCAATGAAAAATTTAAACTAACACATAGTAACCCACAGTTATCTAAACTGTATTGCCTTCCCAAAATCCATAAACCTGGGAAGTCCAAGAGACCTATTGTTTCAGCTGTTGGATCACCCACGTACAATATTTCAAAAAGGTTAGTAAAAGAATTCAGCAGATTAAATATCCCGTACGATAACTTTGAGGTTACTAACTCGTTAGAATTCTTAGTTCATTTAAAAGAAGGTGAAATTTTAATATCTTTTGATGTAAGCTCATTGTTTCCTAGTGTACCCATACCACTAGCTTTAGAGTACCTAAAGGAACTACTTGAAACCAATAATTTGAAGAAAGAAATTATTGATGAATATTTACTTCTTACAAAATTATGTATGAATCAAATTTTTTTTCAGTTTAACAATAAATATTATAAACAACTTGAGGGAACTGCGATGGGCAATTGCTTATCTCCGTTCCTTGCAAATTTGCTTATGGGTAGATTAGAAACCCAGTTCAAAAAAGAACTCAAGTATTTCCCAAGGGTGTGGTATAAATACGTAGACGATATATTTGGTATTTTTGATACTAAAACAGAAAATTTGGACACTTTCTTAGAAACATTAAAGAATAAATATCCGTCTATTAATTTTACGTAAGGAGAACAATAAGCAATTACCTTTTCACGACACGTTAGTTATTAGAAATAACGGTAAATTAGAATTTAATATTTATAGGAAATTTACTAATACTGATAGGTATATAACATCCGACTCATTTCATTGCCGTCAACAGAAAATGGAAGCATTTCATTTCTTAACTCACAGATTAGTCAATTTTCCATTAAGCAAAGAACGTTTTAACAATGAAATAAATCGGATTAAAAATATAGCTAAAAGTAATGGATATAATGGTAATTTTGTACATAAATTAGTAAATAGACATAAGCATAAGAAAATGTTAAAAGTTGCCACTACTCTTTAAGCGCCTGAGGCTCCCAATAAGTTCATAGGAATCCCATATGATCCCAGATATATGAGAGGTCTAGAAAAAGTATTTAAAAACGTAGGTTTTAGAGTAGCCTACAAAACGGAGAACAGTTTAAAAAATCTCCTTGGAAACCCTAAAGACAAAATCGAGTTGAAGAAGAGGAGTGGCATCTATGAAATTAGCTGTAATGACTGTGATCTAAAATATGTTGGGCAAACTAAACGCTCCATACACATTCATTTTAAAGAACACATGGCACATTTAAGGTACGGAAGAACAGAAAAGTCAAGCGTTGCCCAACATGCTTTAGAAAACAATCATCAAATAAGAATAAATAAACTTAAGTTGATTAAAAATATATCTAATAATAGATTATTGGATGCATTTGAGTGTATAGAAATAGTTAAATGTGGTAAGAAAGCACTAAATAAAGACAGAGGGCCTATTCCCTATAGTCCCCTCTATTGTTTTCTTGATAACGGTGCAGTCGGGCGCAAAAGTGTGACCACATTTACCTATAAATAGTCTCGGTTAGGATAAGTTACTTTAGTTTATATCATCTGCTGATGATGCTAATTTGGTTAGCGAAACGCGCGTCCAGAACGTAACAAGTTGTGGTGTAGTGTGGTTAGAACTCTTGTATTTTGATCTATCGTCCACCACAGGTTCCAGTGTTAGGACTTAACAAAACCACTGGTAAACAAAAATTAGCTTTTTTTGTGACAAAAACAAAAACTGGATGTTTGTTATGTAAAATTTCCGAAAAAGCTTTAGATTTTATGTATCATCTATGGTTTACTATAAAACATTGTTTTCTACCAACATATTGCTATAAATCTATTTTATTACTAATATTAATTGTACCTTATACTATCAATTTTGATGTTTTACGTCGATATTTTGTACCTGAAGTATCCCTTAGCCTTAGCAATGTTCAACAATAATCAGTAAGCAAATTGACAGTCCATTTGCCTTGATATCGTTTTTTCATGGCAAAAATATCTTGGTGCAACCGTTCCCCGTGTTTGTCACTTACTGCTTCTATTTTCACGAAAGAAACTGAAATGAGAGTCCAGAAAGCGAATTTTGAGAGCCAGGTTACATCCCAGTCCTTTATAAGCGTTAAGCAGTTCACTTACTTTGTAATTGTCAGCTTTCACATTTCCAAGAAAATTTGTAATAACTAATTTAAAAGCGCGCTAAGCTCGTAAACTAGCTTCAATTAGCGGGCTGTCAAAAATTTCATCTTTAATCATTGCCTTTATTTGTGGGCCGACAAATATACCCTCTTTAATTTTTCCTCACTAAGTCTGGAAAATTTTTGTTTTAGATACAAGAAACCTCTTCCTTACTGATCCATTGCTTTAATAAAATTCTTTGTCAATCCTATTTTCATTTTCAAAGGTGGAAATAATACCTTCTGGGAATCAACTAGTGGTTCTTTGGTAACATTTTTTTAGTTCTGGAGTGAGTTAGTGGCACTCTTTCTATGCATAACGACGAACTCACGCGCTGCTCTACCATCCATAAAGAAAACAGCAATATTTGGTATACCCCAATTCCATACCAAGAAGAAGAGGTATTACCTTTAAATCTCTACATATGGTAATCAATATTCATTATAACGGATATGATCTGGAACTTGCTAAATTAAAAATTCAAAATGAAATATTTTCAATACGGATGACGATTTTGAGTTGCGGTTTTCGGCCTTTGTTTAAACAATATCCGATGCATGCCGCCCTATAAGTGCAGCCTCAGGACACCATATCAACTTCGACCAGTTTTCTTACTATAGAAGATTTCTCTTTCTCTTTGTGCAACCAACATAATCAAGAGCTAGGTACGAACAAATAATTTCTAGCGATTTTGAATTTTTTTCTTCTTTTCCTGCATACCAGGGGTTTTAAAAAAGTTGATTGTTTTAAAACAATCTGCTGAACAAAACCCACTTGTGGTAAACAAAGGTATATCCATCAAATTATGAGCAAGGTTGGCACCCTTAAATTTTTCAACGTGAATATTGTATACAGGGTTCACCAAAAACTAAGAAATGGACGTTAAATAGTGATTGGTTGGGGTTGGTTTTTTTTCTATCAAACTTGAATTCGATGTTGCTTTTAATGCCAGTTTTAGTAATAGTGGATATTTTTACCGAAACAGTATTTTTACATTTGAAATTTGCTTTAGTTCTTTCATCGCCTTTAATTTAAAACAGTATCTTTAATAAAAAATGAAAAATCGTCTTTTATCATTGATATAATTATATTTTTCCCAATAAAATACAGTGTCACATGTTTTTTTTGTTAATACAGACTTACTTAAACCCTTTACCCATCATTTCGCATTATCTGAGAATATGTCCTAATAATACATTGGGTAACAAAGATCTGGAATACTACCTATCTTGCGGAGCAGAAATTCAACATTCCTAAAGTTTAGAATCGGTAAAGTTTTTGGTGCACCCTGTATGCAATATTCATGATGGAATACTTAAGGGCGCCAACTCTGTCCATGATCTGACAGACTGATAGATAGATACCGAATCTGATTGACATAAGTAGGCTTCGTTCAGCAAACCATTTTTAAAAAAATCACGGGCCTTATATAACATCCTGTATAAAACCGTTGCGATGGAGTCCTCAGGCTATCTTTATCGAGCTGCATACTCTAGGAATTGGTCAAACAAAGGCCGAAAACCGTAACTCAAAATCGTCATCCGCATCCGTATTGAAAAATTATTTATTACCGTTGTGCACCAATACCCAGTGGCGGCTCGTGGTGAATTATGTTAGGAGGTCAATAACAAATTTAAAAATAGGCATACTTAAAATAAAAATAAATATCTTATCTTTAAATTCAGCTTTAAGTTCTCTTAAAGTTCAGGTCTACTCTTCGTTCTTAAGAATTGGAAAAATGCTGAATGACACGTTCGTTAACCCCTGGATTTTCAGACAAAGCCCTTTCATCATGGCCACGTAGTGCCAGCTCGAATGCCCCACAAAATTTTACAAGATCTATAATTTTGTTTAAAATATGAAGATTTTTGGATACATTTTCATTAAAATCTTTAAGGGACTTTCTATAAGCTGTGTCTAGCTGAATGCGAATATCAACACTTCCGACTATAGCATAGTTCACCGAACATTTCATGTGATCTGCAGAGAACACATGTTTATTATGTTTTCTTTTAGGTGTTTTAAGTCTTTAACACCGGTTTTGCACCATAATAAGTCCGACGAGTCCTTAGAAAACCACAAACAAACATAACAGTAAAATGAGTTAAAGACTCCACAACCATATATCCAGTTAGCTAAATCGTACATACTTCTGCGAAAGTTTCGATGAACCTCTTTATTTTTGTCTTTCTAGTTTGTCGTATACTAAGTTCTGGCAAATTGCGGCCATTTACCTTGAATTTGGTTATTTTCACAAAATTGAGTTCGTTAGCACTCTTTAGTTGTTTAATTTTTTGCACTACCGACATTTTATTTTATCTAGATTCACAACTCAAACAGAGACTACCTTGAAATTGGTTATTTTTGCAAAATTCAGTTTGTAAGCACATTATAGTTGATTTTTTTTGCACTAGTCACTACCAACATTTTATTTCCTGTATATTTCCAACTCACACATGGATCATTAAAATTATAATAATTACAAAAAACAGTATTTAAATCTATTTTCATCGATTATAAACGTCCGAAACAATATCGAGTAAGAATATCGACCGCGCTACCTCTGAACAATTGAACTTCCGCATGCCGACGTGATGAATTATGAGAAGAGACCGGCTGATGACCCAAATCGCGATTTCATATTCCATTTGCTATCACGTTCGGCTGCCGCTCGGTAGCTGTGAAATCTTCGGGTACTTTCGTCAAGCTTTAAGGTAATCAGGGCAATTCGGGTTGCCCCGCCTAGCTTAGTATAGCGTGTTTTATTATGCTTAAGGAACACAACGAGACCATTCGAAACGCCGCGCCGCGCGCGGCTAATAGTGTAGCGTATTTAACTTTTCCCAAGGTTCGCGTTTTATTACAACTATAAGGAGAGACGGTCAAACGAATAATTTATTTTCTGAAATATTTTTAGAGGGTCATAGACCAAACGACCCTATGGAAGAGCCTCCATTGCCAATACCGCCTTTAATCTGAGTTTAGAAAAGTCGATAAGCAATGTGGATCATGTTTCCGGCCTAATGCTTTACACAAATTGTTGACATTTGAACAATATAATAAATCTGCTTCTTGAAGAAAGCAGTGGGTGAGATCTTTTTGCCGTTTTCGGTGAAAAGTTATGTTTATATCACTTTGGAGAAGATTCCATCCTTTTAGTCTGGGTGCAAAAAGTTATGTCTGGGATTTTGTTAAATTTAAATCTCGAATTAAGTCATTAAGTTGGCCTTGTAGAATCAGATGCGGCGATCCTGAACAGCCTGGTATACTAAATAAAGGGTCGGTTGTCAGTTCCTTTAAGATATCTGTATTAATATTAGTCATTTCTTCTTCTTCTTCGAAGGTCCAAGAATTTGGGGGCTTTGGGACAGGGAATTCATCACTATACTTGATGGGTCGTAAAGCTGATGGTAGATTAAAATACTTAACAGTGTGCTTAGATTTTGGTCCAATACCTTTAATATTAACGAGGCATAGATAGCAATCTGTAATATCATTTTTCGATTCTCTTCAAACCATCAGTAGCGCAAAGGACATTTTACCATTTGCACGTTTTAACTAAACTGTTAATAAAGGTACATACGTGTTACATTAGATATGAGATACCCATGCTTTGTCTTGGTCTCCAACTTAACCTCCGAAATAAAGTTCGTAAGTTTTTTTGTACAAGGGCTGTAAAATTACGTTTCTGCGACACACGCGTAACAAAAACTGTTGGCACTATCAACGAACTGTTTAGGCATTGTTTTTAAATTTAGTCGCAATCACCCTAAATTAAAAAACAAAAAATTAGCATACTCCAAACCTTTTCGTATTCAACACATAGAAAACGTAACCGATTAGGATATCGTTAGCCTACGCAATATTAGCCAGACGTGTTCTTTAGATGTAGTAAAAAAGAACAGACTTATTTAACGTCGTCTTGTAAACATGACCACATGATGCAATAAAAGGAACTTTGGCGTATTATAAATATGCACTTAACGGAATCTCTACGGATGAGAGAAAAATTCTGTTACCATATTTGATTTTATAAGGTATCAAAATATGTTAGAAACACCTACAAATTGTCATGTCACGAACCCTGTGTTTATCAGTGCAATCTTTAGCCATGTTTCTTGCGACAATCTACCTCAGCGAAAGGTAAAAACGTGCAAGCAAAAGTTGTTGGAAACAATACAAAAACGTAGAAAATTAGTTTACAAAGATAGAAAGATTATTTACAGTTGGGGCATCTGTAAAGCTCCGTGTCTGTGCAAGTTAGAATTAGTAGTCTTAAATCCAACCTCCGTTGTGTTTGGGTGTTTTTTTTACGTGTTTTTCATATTTATGCAGAAGTAGGCCTCTCCACCTCTGTCATTACTGCCTAAATTGGTGTGTTTGGGTTTATCATTTTGAGTTCTGATTTTTCTTTCATTAATTTTTTATTAATCTGTTTAATGAGTTATAAGTTTCTTTTAGCAACCGAAGCTTTATTATTAGGTCCCATTGCTTAATATTTTTCTAGTTAGGGTTTCTGTGGTGTATCTGTAACTATGGCGGTCGCTTTTTTTTTCTGGTAGCATACTTAAGTTCTTCAGATTTTTCTTGAATAAAGCTTAATATATAAAAAAAGAAAATACCTGCACTATTCCTATCTCTAGTCTTGAGTTCTGGGTCCACTGGAAAGGTACCCCATGAACAAGATTGAAAAATGTCAAGTTTTCTGGACGTTTCGGGGGAAAGTCTACCAATGTTTTCAGCAACTTTTTTCCGAAACGAACATAAAACTAGGCATTTTTGAGTCTTGTTCATCGAGAACTTTCCAGTGGACCCCAAAACTATCAGACTACAGATCGTGGTGTACAGGTATTTTCTTCTTTTATAATTTGAAGAGAAATACCCATAATAAATTTCTTGTTTAATCATGAATCTAACACTACAATTTTGTAATTATTTGTCTAAAGGTATATTATCTTCGGATGATTTAAACAAAATGTTGGCTATTATGTAAATTTTGCTCAAAGAAGACATAGCCATCTTAGATATTTTCAAAGGCCGAGACTTTCGTGGAGCTTATGTCTTGTTATAACACGGTATCGGATATCAGTCACATTTTTGACAGCGAAACACAGGAGGCCCACAAGCTAGTGGAATTTGGTTTGCGGTTTCCGCTGGTGTTGGTGATTTCAGGCATGAATTCCTAAAAAACATCCCTGTTAAATGGATATATGCCAGTTACACGAAATCCAATCATTATGTTACCTGGTGTATCCGGAAGCGACATTGCTGAACTAACGTTAGACAGAATATCATATATATCCATTCCTGGATTTGTGGTCAACCATGGTTCAGATACACCATCCAAATATCCTTTAAATACGCTTCTACCAAACTGTTAGAGGTTATGGCCAGCATAAGCCAAGAATACCAGCATTTTTATACTATTTCGTTTCACAAAGTTTACCCTTTTAATATTTAAATGTGAACTATGATTGCTGACCATTTTATGTAAGGTGGGGGTTCAAAAGCTAAAAGAAATGATCTGCTTTCATTCAGCTTGAGACATCTGTCACAACTTCCATCGTTCTGAATCTTTTCTTTTCTTAGGAATAGTGGAATGTGTCCCCATTTAGTTCCGCACATATATAACACACTTAATTTTTGTGAAGAATTTGAAATCAACTGAATAAAAAACTTTTATTAATCATTTCTTTAACATTTCACCATTTTGTTTCGCTATCTTGAATTCGCATCATCATTTTACCAGACGATTTCTAGGTATAGTCAAAAGTAGTGTTTTCGTGCGGGTCATACGATTTATCAACGACAAACTTTTTAAGTTTCTTTTTCTTTTATTACGTGTAATCATATCCTCCGCATAAAATCCGGAAGATGAATTAGATAGATCTATGATATTTTCATATGAAAAAAAAAGGATACACATATAAATACCAGGAGTTGCAATAATATTTGAGTAATAGAAAACAATTTTTCGGGTTTTTTTGCATCCACAAGCGAAAAAAATGGTATTAAATCTAATAAAATATTACGAAAATAAGAATTCACCGGCCAATATTCAGTAGACAGTAGCAAAAGCTTTGACAATCGGTATAAGGACTGTGTAGAAAATTGTGCATGAAAAAAAGCATAATTTACTAGCATAATTTACTACCGAAGAAGATCAAGAAATGTACACGAAAAAAGCCAAAGGCAGAAGACTTAAGTGACAATGAAAATGGATGTTCGTAATGCAATTTACGATTTATACATATCAAAAACTCATATAACCCTTCAAGTTTTAAAAGAAGCTTTAAAAAATTGAAGCATATTGGAAATTGGAGTAAAATCGTTGTGAAAATTAATAAAAATGTTGGGTTTTCGATATAAAAAGGACTGTAATCGAAGATTAGTTGCCACAAATAGCAAGTCAGCGTATCCAGTTTTTAAAGAAATGTTAATGTAAAATGTTAATTCAAAATTTAGAAAAGTGGTATTTTTAGACGAGACTTGGATATTTTCGAAATCTTGGCAGGACGAGGCTGTAAAAAGTGTCAAGAGAAAAAAGTGGTGAGGGACGGGAAAACGGTTCATTATTTTGCATGCAGATTCTTCAACAGGATTTCTCCCAGGTGCAAGTTTACTGTTTTATTCAACATCCAAAAGTATGGACTACAATGATAATATGAACTGTGAACTGTTTGAAAAGTGGTTAAAAGAACAACCGGTTCCAAATTTAGATGCTCCATCTTTAATCATTCTGGACAATGCATCTTATCATTCAAGAATCTTAAATAAACAAGCTACTCCACCCTGGAAGGAAAGTGATATTTATGACTGGCTAATAAAACAAAACCAAAATATTTTACCCAATATGCTGAAACTAGAATGTCTTTTATTGGCAAAATCTATTAAAAAAATAACAATATATGCCGTAGATGAAATATGAGGGGCAAATGGACATGAGCCATACCATTGCCAGTTTAACGCAATAGAATTAATACGGGTTGGGGCAAAATCATATTACGAAAAACACGTGAACGATGGTCTTACATCAGATGAAGTGCAAATTGTTTGGCAAGATTCATCAAATTATATTACGCCGGAGTGCTGGAAGAAATCTGTAGAACATACGGAGAAATTAATATGGGATTGGCGGAATCGAGAACGAGTTCTAGATGTCGAAATAGCACCGATGATTATTGCGCCATTTGAGGACGACTCAGAAGATGAGGACTTTTTAAGTGATGATGATATTTTTTAGTCTATAATATTAAAAAGTTTCTGAAGGATTATATTAGTCTTTGACGTGTATAAATCATAAATTGCGCTATGAATATCCATTTTAGCATTGTAACTTAAGTCTTTTGCCTTTGGATTTTTTCGTGTACATTTCTTAACCTTCTTGGGAAGTAAATTATGTTTTTTTTTGATGCGCAAGTTTCTGTGCATTCCTTACACCGATTCTCAGAGCTTTTGCCACTGGCTCATGAATATTAGCCAGTGAATTTTAATTTAAAATTTTTTTAATTAGATTTAACACCATTTTTTTGCTTACTTTTTTAGTATATTTGTAATTTTGTAGGCAATAAATAAATAATTATAGAATACTTAATTATAGAATACTTGTTCCAATTTTAAAGCGTGTTTAAAATAAGTAAATTTTTGTATTAATTATAAGAAAAAAATTTGATATATAAAAATCGGTAAAATCGCTTTACCAGAAACGCGGAGCTACCGAAAAATAAAAGGCTATATGTATATAAATATATATATATATATATATATATATATATATATATATATATATATATATATCCTGTATTTTTCGCATGCATATAATGGATATATATATATATATATATATATATATATATATATATATATATATATCCTGTATTTTTCGTATGGCCCTTAATTTTAAACTGATATTTGAAGAAATCGGATAAGTAGTTTTTTAGCTGTGCCGCGAACAGCCAGACTGACGGGCAGACATACCTACAGACGTTTTCCGGTATCTAGGGAACCTTCAAAGTAAAGATCTGAAAAAATCTCACGAGGGAAGTAATAACTAATTATCTTGTGTTTTTAACAAAAGTGTATAATATTTTTACAACATAAAATTTTTTTGTTATCTCAATACAAAAAAAAAACAAGTTTTCTTCGCACAGGGGTGGCCCGCATTTAAATAAATGACACTGTATAAGTGGTTAGATCTTTGGTCAAGCGGGGCCCATAATTTTTGGTGATTGATAAAAAAATCTCACTTTCATTAAATCGCTGTATAAACAGAACATATCCTGATTGTTCCACTGATTCGAACCGCCTTCCGACTTTATTAAGGCGCTTGCCATTTTGTGTATTTTTGTTTGTGCTAACCAAAAAATGTTAACCAAATACATATCTAGCGAATTTTCTTATTTAGTCCCTCGGCATTTAATATATAAAATAAAATTAAGTGGCTATCTTAATAATATTGCGTAATATAATAAAAAAAAACTATTTTCTTTCTCCCTGTATATTTGTAAATAGCCCATCGAGATTTAATAGCTCGATAAAAGAATCACACAACATTTTGGTATTAACTGTGTTTCCTGATTTGATTCATAATGTTGGTGACCTTTGGACCCGTACGTTAAGACCGCATTCGACTATAATACTTAATTTTTGATCAAAGTTTAAGCTAAATTGGATAAGTAATTTGAGCTAAGTCGCCAACAGGCAAACCGACAGACCGATAGAATTGAGAAAATATATTTTTTGCCATCTAGCGACCCTAAAACGTGAAGATCTGTAAATACTTGGGTAGCTGATTTTTTCACGATTCAATACTTCTCTTTTACGAAGGATGTAAAAATTGAAGATACTGAGTCTTCAGTTGTTGATACAATTACTTCTAGAGTTTTGGCACTCTCCTGGGATATCACTCTAAAAATTTAATTATTTCATTAGTTGTCAGAACTAAAATAAATACAGCTAAGATTTATGTCTAAGTTAATTACGGAAAAAACATTTTGAGGATTTGTATTTAAATTGAATATATACCTGCCTCATTCATATTTCATATTGCAGGATGTCGAAAATGTATTGACATTTGTCCTGTTGAAGCTGGCTCATCTTGCAGTCCTTATTGATCCTGGAATTATTTTCAATATTGTAGTCTTTCTTTTTTTCAGCCATTTTAAGGTTCGTTTTCCCGTACTTCACCTAGAGAGACCTTTGTGTAAAAATGAATATAAAGTTTTTAAATGAATATTACAGTCCCTGGCCACAGAATTGTGGAATTTTAACCATTCAGCTTTTTTATATCATTTCTGCCCCACTGTACTTAACTAAAATTATGTTTTTTTGCTGCTAGAGGGATATTAATATCTAAAATTCCGAAATTGGATAGCTCAAAGATCAAGATAACCGAATAAGTATATATAATATTAATTAAAACAGCACCCAAAAACAAAAATGACTTACCTGGCTAAAAATCATACGTCACAGTCACAGTCCTACGTAAACCCTATTTGAACTAGGTTTCGAACTGTTATGGCGAGTAGGATAATCACCAGGATTGGAGTGGTGGAAATACGGCATTGCCAGACCTTTTATTTTTTCTCTACATTTATGTACGACAGCTTACCCACAGAATAAACTTACCCGCTCTTCCTTATTTCAAGAGAATTACTTGGAAAATACAATTCAAATACTTTTTGGTATATAAAATGTTGCACTTGAAATAAATTTTATTTTTTGGTATGTGTCTTGCGTTTTGTACTTGATTTTAAATGATATGATATATTTTGAAATACCAATATCATTTAATAAGTACCATCAAAAGTGCTTCAAATATTGCTAAGATATTACAAACCCTTTAAAATACTCTGCATTTTTAGAATTATTTATTTTTATTGGTGCATTTAACTCTGAGTTTAAAAAAACCCACTATAATGGACGCCTTTGATTTCGGAGTCGTTTTTATGTTAATCAATCAAGAACTTTAGAAGTTTTTTTTTAGATATTTTCATATTTACATGTCATATGAATTCTAAGTATAAGCTGGCGTAAGTAAAATATTTTTTCTGCGAAGTTCGACAAGTTGAACTCCTCAGAATTTAAGTGAAAATTAAATATACTTAATTTCATAGTATTTTCTTTAAATAGATTCTTAGGTAATTATGTACCTAGAAGTTTCAAGGTGACAAATGCCTTCTCGAAAATCTGTCCTTTTTAAAAGAACTTTTGAACATTTAGTACAAATAAGTAACGATAATAACCACAATTAACCCTATATAAATAAACATTCTTAAATGGCAAAGCATTTTTACTTAACCAATCTATTTTTAAGAAAAAGCTGTTATCCCTATTACTACTGGCAATTTTTCAGGGTGTACAAATAAGTACAAAAACCGATAAAATATAAAATTGTAGTTAATCTGAGTTGATGTAATATTATAGAATTTTCAGATTCCGTATGTTTTTATTGGTTTACTATTGTTAATTTCATATACACGGTCTTTGCAAGTTGGTCCAACAACCATATGTTGAAATACCAGAGCGCTGAATTAATTCTCTTATGAGAAAAAGATCGCTGAAGTTACATGATACAAACCAGGGCAAAATGTGGGATATTAATTTCATCATTGCAGTTGAGTAAAACAGTTTACTAAAAATAAATGACTGAAGCGGTTATAAAATATACTTTTTCAAATTGGAGTACTGGAATCAAATTAAAAAGAAAAAAAACCGAACTTATATTACAAGCTGCATATTATTATGTAACAAATAAAACACACTAATGCGAAATAAGAGATAGACTCTATAATTTGTAACATTAGACATGATCGCCCAATCGTCGGGTACAGGTTACCACCGTCTATTTGCTTAAAGGGTAATTTTATATTAAATGAAAGTAAAGTGTTTTCTTACTTAATGTTAGTATATTATCACGTTTGATGGTACTATCTTTAATAATGAAAAATAGAGGGAGACGTTTTACAAGAATAATACATTAGACCACAAATAGGTAATCGATCGTTGTCTAACGAAATAGTCTTAAATGCATCTGTGCCATATTATTAGTCATTTTTATGGTTTTTCACAAATATAGCTGAATTTGTATTAAGTTTTGTAATATTTTAAGCAGGAACTATAAACCTAATAGTACTGGCAACGCTGAAAACGTCCCAAAACAAGAACTACTTTTAATTTTATTACCGAGGAAGATTTGAGCGTCACAGGTCATCGACAAGACAACATCGAAAGCCAATCTTAAATTAGTCTAAATCTACAGCATGGACTGGGACTAATAACTAGAGTCGAGCGCCACATGGTTGGTGCTCCGGGAGGTTTCGTTTGCAAACTCATAGACAAATTAACAATGCACATAGCGCGATCGTGAGGATTCATAAAAGAAAAACAAAAATAGGTTTTCACGCTTTACTAGCAGTATTCTAATAGATCATCATAATTTCTGAGCATCTACCCTCATCAGGTAAGCATGTATTCAGGTAGATCTGAGTTACAGATCATCGATACGATGCAATTGAAAGCGAATCTTAATGTGGAATGGACAGGAGTAACTCCTAGCTCTACCTATTTTGGGCTCCGGGGGGTTTCGGCTGCAAAAAGTTTAGGTCCCATTTTAGATTAACATTTTCGATTAAGTTATCATATTTCTTATATCCTTAAAAAAACATACTGTTCACTCAAATCGTTTTACCCGCACAAACATTATCTGGACCAATCTACTAAAAATTATCACATTTTATTCATTGCGATCATATATATGGTCTGTGTTTGGATAGTTTTGATTCACGTAGAGTTCAAAAAGTGCTGAACAGCTGTATTCGATTTATATTTGGTATCAAAAGGATGAACAAGGGTATCTCACGAACATAAAGAAATATCATGATTAAACATGTATATTAGGCGTAAGCTCCATACCTTGTGCTTTTTTATTATAAAGTATTTACTTTTAAATCGCTTCCATATCTCTATAACATAATCGCCTTTCGCACGGACGTTCATCATTTGATTTCATGCAGGAATATATTAACGATTTTGCGTCACAAAACTAAAATATTAAAAAGATGCTTCTTCTACAACATTGCTTTAAATATAAGTCCCTGATTAATCGCCATTAATTTCATTAGAAAGTTTTAAAAGAAAAATTACTAGACAACTTAATTGTCAATAGCTTTTGAAATACTCTCAGCCTCACTTTTCTTTCTTTGTACCTCTATCTCCTCTAATTCTAATAATGTAATCCGAGTACGTTTTTATTATATATTTATTAATTAGGTATGCGCAAAAATGTATTGATTAATTTATAGCCGCATTGGTAGAACAGAATCTGATCTATAGAGGCTGAAAAGCGTGCTTTTATTTACCTTAATTATTTGATCCAATTTTGTATGTATATATGTATACATGTGATAAATAATAAAGGTTATAATAATTATTATCGAAATTGACTCGCTGGAGGTAGTCGGTGTTTGCTAGGTAAGTGCAGCCAGATGTTATATGCTGTAGTCTCTGATGTCTCGCTACATTTTCGACACTTATCGGATTCAACAGACCGATCTTCGATGATGAATAGCCATCATAAATCCTTCTGTCTCTGGGAATAGTTGTCCATTCTTCAACCACCTGTTGGATGCTTCCTTATCTATTTGTGGCTGATTCAAGTCATTGTGATGTCGGCCGTGCAGTGCCATTTGAGCCCACTGTTCTTGTTTGTCCGGGTCTTAAATTGATTTTAGGATGATGTTGTCACTTGCGAAATTGAGTGGAGAGTACGAGTTATCACTTATTATTATTATTATTATTATTGACTTTGTCTACAGAGTTACTATTGCACCCAAGTAATGATTAAATTAGCAACATACTCATGTAACTAAAAATATAAATCACGTCTTAGAGGGACGAAATAAAAAGCTACGTGCCAGGTCATATTCCTAATTTTAAATGGTCTATTAAAATCTATTTCAGTTAACAAAGGCTAAATATCGAATATCTGAGACAATGCAAAGATATCACAAGAAGTCTTAGAATAATTGAGTTTCATTTTCAATGGCAGGCGTGGGCCGACAATACCGATACTTAATTAATTTATCAGCCTTTTCAATTATTACATTTCTTAATTATATCATGTTAAACTTTTATCCCTATTTTTTTTTCTTTAAATTTTTAAAACTGTCTACTGTTAAATGCTAATAGAATCATCAAAAGGTGATATATCAATTGTTAAAGAACTGAGAAATAAAACATCTTTTTAATCCGATTTTAAACATCGACATTCCACTAGCGATTGACATCCAGATTTCTTCAAAAACTCAAATTAATACTATCTCGGATTTTTATAAAGGCCCTTGGAAAAAATATTTGGGGGTTCACAATAGCATAGTTTATAACACAGGATATAAACTCAACAAAAAAACTACCAGTGTTTTCAAAAGGCATAATAAATATAGCATTAAAAAAAAACTTACCAATTTTTGTGTGTAGCTACAGCAGGTGGTTAATTCGACAGTGTAATTAAGCACAATGCTTAAATACAAAGTCCATAGGGGAAGGTGGGGCAAGTTGACGAGCTTAAGGAAACATACTTGTCAAAAATAACCAGACTATTTAATCAAAACAACCTTTTCACTGTAAGAAAAATACATTTGTTTACTATGGGGCAAAATGACTAGCACATTGTAACTTGTGCACGATTCGGGCCACCAAACGTCCACCAGTTACAATTTACCCAGTCCTCAGTTGGAGGATTAAAATGTGGTTTTTCGCAGCCAGGACATAAAATAAAATAACTATATCCTTCATTAAATTAGTTGGTTTCTTTTTTTTGGGAAAAGTTTCTTCAAAGACCTTCTTTTTAACTGCACCACATTTTCTTTTCTTCTCACATTTTCTTTTTTCTTTATAATGTTGTTGACGTTCTGTTTCCTTCAGCTCTTCGTTATTTGGCGTCTCGGTTATTATAGAAGCTGTTTCTTTCTCTTGTTTTTTTTTTAAGAGGACGATCGTATTTAGGAAATGGTTTGATTTTTAGTAAAGGTTTGCTTTTTTCTGCGACAAATTGGGCTAAATACTATTTTCTTGTGTAAATTCAAACGCCAGCTTCCTGCATTGTATTGAAGTGAGGCCAAATGCTCTGTTGTCAAAATCTTTGAGGTAGCTAACTAATTCTTCTTCCTGCGCATCGGTAAAGGAATTCTTAGATCTGCCTCCATTTTCTCTTCTTTTTTAACATATCTTCGAAGCGTAAGTTCTGTTATGTTAAAAATTTTACTGGCATTATTGGTGGGCCAGAAAGTTTGCAACAAACGAGAAACTTATTATTGATTATTTATTTATATATATATATATATATATATATATATATATATATATATATATATATATATATATATATATTATACTAATAAAAAATGGTGCCTCTAAAATAAATTGTTTTGGCAGTGTCAAAGATAGATATACAGGGTATTCAAAATATAAAAATGTGATATTGAAATTTTCCAAATTCCAGGAAATAATATTTTTAAGACATTGGAGTTAAAGAACTTAAAGTTTTTCGATATTAGTTTAAATACTTATATAGTTGAAACCTTTCTTGAAAATCTATGTCAATTATTTGAGACTAAAATTTTTGTATTTTTAAACATGGCACTGACCCAAGGTTTGAAACTCTCTATCAAACACATTTATTTTATATGCATCAAATTTAACAAGAATAACATTTTCTAAGAATCCAGTCATGAAAAAGATTCTCATTTGTTACAAACTTTTTGGACCACATTGTATATTGACAGAAAAGTTCTCAACATAGAGTCCCGTCTCTAACTTGCGAGATACGGAACCAAAAAAAATTATAGTTAAATAATTGACGAGGGCAAGTTGACGAATTCGTCATCTTGCCTCCGTCAACTTACCCCAGAGGTAACCTCGAACATTAAAAACAAAGTTTATAAAAAGAGATCATTAAAAGACAAACTACATATTAAGTTTACTTTAAAATTAGTCTAGAAAACATGAATATCCATGAGAATATAAATACTTACCATTAATTTATGGATAAATCGTTATTTTAAACACATCGAATTTTGCAACCGTGTCGATCAAAACACGTTTAACTTTTTAGGGCCGACTAAACTGACGCCAGCGCCTTCTTATTGCGTGCGTTACTATTGTTTCTTGAGGTGATTATCCTAGCTTTTTTTCACGTTGCAGCTACTTTGTACGCATTTATTTATCACTAAATTATTGAAATCTGGAATTTCTTGCACTAATTTTATTACCGGTTTAGGCCGACCGATATTTCTAACAACAATTTTTTCTTCTATAGAGGGTCCCCGAAAAGCTTCTCTTAAAAACTCGACAATATATTCGGATTCACAAGGACGCGATGATCCCGCTTCCATATCTACTTTCTTTATGAAATGATAAATAAACCAATAATAAAACAATTCAAAAGCCGGAAACATTCCCGTCGATTCATTACACGCGTCAATTATTTAGAGAAATCCAGACGCCGAAACGAGAAAAAATCTGGTCAAAGAAATGTGTGCCATAAGTAATAGGGTCAACACATTCCTGCCGTGAACTTTTTTATTGTTCAATGCAACTGAATGTACTTCATTGAATGTCGTTGAAAGTACTATATTATTTTAATTTAAGAAAGGTGTGGAAATCTCAGTTGTTTCTTGAGAATATGTATTATAAACCGTAAAAAATCCGGTGCCCAGAAGTGGTATTTCTTTCTTCAATTCGAGTCGCATATCTGAATTCAAACATCAACATTCGAAGACTTCTCTTTGCAAGAACGGTTACAAGTTTAAAAATTTAAATTGAGGCTCTTATTATGTTTGTAAATCGCAATAGGTTCTAAAACGTCAATTTTCCGACCGTATTTTTCATGATGTGAAGTATCTAAGCTGTTTCTTCTGGGGAAATTATGTAATATTTCTAAAAATGATTTGAAAAGTTTAAATTTTCTTTATGTCTAGTGTTGAAATTTCTGCCTGTTTTACCTATATAAAAGCTATTGAATTTATTATATTTTAACCTATAAACTCCCGATTATACAAAACTTCTTATTTCATGGCACTAGATACCCAATGAGCTAAAGCCTGGAAGATAGTTTAAGTCCAGTAAATGTTTAACGCAAAAACTAAGCACAAAAATGGGGCTAAACATTGCGGTACAAAAACGAGTATTAGTTTTTAGGTTGGAAGTAAATATAATTTATATTTGTATAAATGTAATATATATAAAGAAAAATTATGACCCCCAAAATATCTCAGTTCTGTTGCTATCGATTAGATCAGTTCGAAAATCGTCTATTTAATTCGCGAGTCGAGATCCATAAGCGGTGATGCATTGAACCGAACAACTGAACGCTGTCATCTTGACTCTATTTCAGAGATCCGTGGCCCGGTTCGCGATATTTTCAAAACTCCGCTCTAAACCATTTTTTTGTTGATTTCAATGATGACGCGTCCGTGCTGTAGCCTGCCGGTACCTAACCTGGTACTAACTACCACCGATGTAACTTGAAATCTATAATAAACAGTATCAAAACCTGATTCCTACTATGAAATAAAAATCTAGACATAGAAGGGGTGCCCGACAAGGGCAGCACTTAGGCTCACTGGGGCCCATTGTGCTATCCCCCCAAGTAGGCGTGTCAGGCGAAGAGCCCACTCCTTTTTAGAAAGGAAAAGACCCTTTCAGGTCGCGCACGTCCCACAAGCTCGTGTTCCACATAGGTGTCACCCAAGCAAAGCAGTCTGGCGTTGACTAAAGCGTCACATCGACAAACTAGATGCTCGGTAGTTTCATCTACCTCGGCACAAAACTTGCAGTATGGATCGTTGTCGAGTCCAATCTCATGCAGATAATATTTCACTAGCCAGTGTCCAGTTAGGACCCCGGTAATAGTTATAAGTTGAACTCTGTTTGGATTTAGAAGTCTGTTAGACTCAGAACGGCTATAAGGGCCTGATATGAAGATCTTAGACTGTCTGAGATCTGCTAGCTCGTGCCATTCAGCACGAAATTCCTCGACAGTACGATTCTTAATCCTAGCCTTGACAACTGAAGGAGCAATTCCAAGAGCAGGTTCCGGCCCAGTGAAAGCAGTGTTGCTACCTTCCCGAGCCAGCTGATCCGCCCCTTCATTACCCCCAATGCCCTGATGGCCTGGCACCCAAATGAGGCTAACCCTATTGGACTCACACAGCCTCTCTAGGGCTCTCCTGCATTCAAGTGTTAGCAGCGAATTGACCCTGTTCGACCTCTGGAAAGGTTTTCCTGTACGCAGTCCAAGATTGCTGTAATCTCAGCCTGAAATACAGTCGCATACCGTCCAAGAGCAAGAATAATTCTTGCCCTGGGACTCTCCCCATAAATTCCCGCCCCAGATCCCTCCCTCATTAGAGAGCCATCTGTAAACCAGACAAGGCCTTCGGGTTTGAGGAAGGATGGGGAGGAATCCCTCCATTGTTCTCTCTCAGGAACAATTACACAAAACCTTTTAGAGGCAACTGAGACCGGAATAATGGCATCTCTCCTTGCTAGGAGAGGGTCTGATCTGATCAGTTCAGTCCAAACTCGCGTATGCCCAAAATTCCAGTCTCTGTGTATCCAACGACCCCAGTCGTGTAAACGAACAGAAGCTTTCCGAGCCTCTTCCTCTACAAGCAAGTGCAGAGGACTTAGTCCCAGAATAGCCTCCATAGATCGGGTCGGAGTGGTTCTTATGGCTCCAGTTATGCCCAGACACGCAAGTTTCTGAAGCTTGTCAAGCATCCTCCTATAACATCTAACTTTAACCTACAAATTAAGTGATGTAAATCACACGAAAACAAAAATTTAAACAATAACATATTGACATGCAAATTAAGATAGAAAATTTTAGCGGACTGTATGAAAAAATAATCTAAGGGAAGTCATATGGTTGAAATTCGAAATAAATACACGAACGTAATGACAGTAAGGTACAGGACACTTACCACATATTTCTAGCCCTGTGGGAAAGGAGTATTTCTGTGGATTTCCTTTTTCTGGCTTTTCTGAATTGCCATTTGCATTAATCTATTTTTCATGGTTACGGACGATGATTTTAAAGGTTTTTAAAATAGAAATTAAAGAAAACTTGACGTCGTTACTATTATGGATCACCACTTGCCACCATGCTTATAGGGAAGGGAATATCCTTCGTTATGTAATTGCACACACTACTTCGTATCCTGTTTAAATTAGCGTTTGTGCTGCGTTGACATAAAGAAATATTTAATATAAAGAAATGCACTAACCGTATTTATTAAAAAAAAAACATAAAAAAGACACTCACACGAAGGTAAAATCGCTGTTCATTACAATGCTAAATGGAGCGCCACAAACAGTGGCCAAGTATATTTTCTATCGCGAGATAAATTTGAAAAATTGACGATATATAAATTTAATTTTTTAGTCTAAAAATTAAAAGAAATAAATTCGACAATCTTGTGTTTAGCCTAGGAATTCCACAGGAAATTGACACGTAGAAGCAGAATAACTCCACTTTACCGTTGAAGACATCTGCTATAAGTAAATAATATAACATATTTATTTGTACTTTAATGATGTTCCCCTTCACAATTTTTGAAGAAAATTAATCTACTTTTCTTGACTCTCACCCTCACCTTCTGAATTAAGTTATTATATTAATTATTAACATTATTCGTCCGTTTTTCTGCTAGTTTCGAATTTTTACTAGTTGATCCCTATACCACAATCAGTTATGGCACCCAATTTAAAATCTATACTTTAAGTTCTTTCATCAGGCTGAATTTTTAAATATTTTATTGTGCCGCCATTTTGTTCCGCCATCTTGGATTCGTACTAAAATTTTACCAATTGGTTCCAACACAATACCTTGATGTTTGTGCAAAATTTGTGATAAATTGGATAAGTAGTTTTTAATAATATTTTTTTTTAAATTTCGTTAGGCCGCCAACTGGATTTTTGCCAAAACTTTACCAGGTCATCCTCATATGACCCTTAATTTTTTTTGTCAAAATTTAAAGTCGACTGGACAAGTAGTCTTTAAGCCATGCCGCGAAGAATCCGACAGGCAGACAGACAAACCGACGGAATTGATAAAACATATTTTTTGGCTTCTAGGGATGCGAAAATGTAAAGATGTGTAAAACTTGAGAGGGTAATTCTTCAGGATAACAGACATTTTATTGGGCCGCCATTTTGTTCGGACATCTTGAGTTAGTACACCAATTTTACTAGTTGATCCCACAATTAGTTATGGCACACAGTTTGAAATTAATACATTAAGCAGTTTTTTCAGGCTCAATTTTTAAATATTTTATTAAACCGCCATCTTGTTTCGCCATCTCGGATTCGCACCAAAATATTACAAGTTGATTCCAGCATAATACTTGATGTTTGTGCAAAATTTGAGATAAATTGGATAGGTAGTTTTTCAATATTATTTTTTGTAACATTTCACTAGACCGCCATTTTGTTTCGCCATATTGGATTTTTATCAAAATGTTACCAGGTCATCCCCATATGGTCTATAATTTTTAACCAAAATTTGAAGTCAATCGTTTAAGTAGTTTTTAGCTATGCCGCGAACAGCAGACATACAGACCGACGGAATTGAGAAAACATGTTTTCCGGCATCCAGGGACCCTGAGATATAAAGATGTGAAAACATTTCGAAGCGTGATTTTTTCACGATAACAATACTTCCCTTTTACAAGGAAAGTAATATAAGCAGAACCATCTAGATTGTTTGTTCGAAAGATTAGTTAATTTTCGATTAACGTTATAAAGAAATCCCTGATGTTCTAAAATCGATACCTGCATTAAAAATCAATAAGAACATAGTCTGAGAAGAAACCTAGAGACCCAAAGCCAGGCAAATATTGATATATTAAGGTTGATATGGAAGGAAACGGATTTTGCTCAGAAGATGGCGCTATTGATTCCATTTTTTAAAATAATTTCGAATATTGGCATAAGAAAAGTGGATGTAAGAAAATGAAATTTTGTTAATTAAAGATCAAATAAGAAAGTACATTAAGTAATTTTAGCCGGAATTATAAAATTACACATATGTGTAATAATACGGTTGAAAAGTTATATTATAAAAATTACTGAGATTTAGTTATTTTCCTTCCATAAGGATGTTTATTATAACTATAAGATTAAAAAGAATCTTAAAGCATATTTAGGGGAATGTGGTATTGATTGGTTTGGAAAAATATATTTAAGTGTTTACAAGGCTGTTTCGTTATGTTTTAATTATGTGGGGGATAAGGGATATAAGGGCGATTGGGCTATAAAGTC